>CABFWO010004885.1:0-17042 GCA_902155825.1 Timema genevievae
ATGTGCCATACGGTAATAATCTGAGTGTTGAAATGTTGTTGGGCTAAGCCATATGTACCTGGTTTGAATCTTATGTAGGCTACGAATGTCAAGGTTTAAAATAATTTGTGCTCAAGGTAAAATTTGTATTTAAGAATTATTTTGCTGGGGGAGGGGGGGGGGTTTACTGAGTATAGTCTCAAGGAAAAAAGTGGCAAGCTTTTCAATCAAAGTTCCGATATAAGCTGACCGCTTTTAGTGAATGAGACTGTACGTTATACACTGTTAACAAAAAGCAAACTATACAATTCTCTGGCTATGATTTTAACCCCAATTTTGTTGTTTACTCTAACTTTCCACATCAAAAGTGAATGTCTTTATTTCATAGGGAAGCATTTGTGGCCTTAAAAAAGAAATTCAGATTTAATACTACTAAGAATTATAAGTTATATATAAGTGTGTTTTACTAACGGTGATAACATGAACAATAACACGTGCTTCGGTGGCCCCGTGGTCTAACGCGCTATTCTTGTGTTAGACTAGACTGCCCAAGATGGGTTGATCTGGGTTCGATTCCATTTGGGTGCACTAAGGGGTTTTCCTTAAATAGTTCTCCACTCTCCCTCCACGCAGATGTGGGTGCACTTCCTCTCAATTAAAAACCTTCCTAGTCCCTAACTCACTAGTGAGACCAGTACATAGGCGTATAGCCCAAACGGGTAGTAAGACGCGGTGCTTAAAAAAACATGAACAAAAATATGATGTTATCAACACTAGAAAATATAAAGTGTGTGTTACATAAGATTGCTGTACCCATCCTCCCAACATGTATCACCATGTAGAAATTAGAGATCACCTCCCAACCCCCGCCCTCCAAGAGCATTAGGTTAAGTGTCTTATATATGATCCCTCAGTGGTAGAACGTTATGCTAACACTGCTGTACAGATGCAGGGTTCGATTCAAGTCTTTAGGTGCAATTTATTTACTAACTAGCTGAAGATCCTGTCGTTTTCCCGGGGTAAACCTGAAAGGTAGCAAGCTTACTTCCTTTGGTTCCACAACGGTGTAGCTTTTGTGATAGTTACCCGCCTCGGTGGCCGAACTGTCTAAGGCGTCATTATCGTGTTAGACTGGCTGAAGATAGCTGAAGGATCGGGGCTCGATTCGTGGTGGGGTAGTTCCTGCCACGTAAATACGGTTAGATTAGGACTTCTAAAATGCTTCTTTCCTCATACCTACTCCATTAGACCAATTATCATATGTGCGTATAGCTTGACCCGGTAATAAAACGCGATGATAAAATAAAATATATGATAGAGCCATAGTGTATTAACTAATCAGTCACCCTTTTCGTTGGCCGCGTGGTCCAACACTATACCCTCACAGTAGACTAGCCTGTCGATGACGGGAAGATCGAGGTTTGAATCTCGGTCGGCTGTACTGAGGATGTTTTTCCAAAATTACTTTACACTCTCCTCACGCAAATTCGGGTACACTTACTCTAAATATAACCTCACTAATCCCTAAAGTTATTGGCGTAATTAGTACATAAGCGTATAACCCGAACGGGTATTAATATTTGGTGCTAAAAAAACTAAAACCAAGTCTATGTTGAGTTTGTTTATACCCGTACCGGTGATAGAGCTATTGTAATAGGTCTCATGTCTCATTTCACACTATCGGCGTTGACAGATAAAACTGGGTTTGATTCTTGCCCATGGATGAGCTGGGGATAGCTTTTATATTTTCATATCACCTCATTTCCCTGCCATTTTTATTTACACTTGACCCCTATTTTGATCGTCAAAAATATCGTGCTCGATATTTTGATAAATACTGACGTTTAATGACCTCCTAAAAAAAATAGTTTTCTCATTGCTGTGTGTCTTTCTGTATGTTTGTATCTTGGCCTAGAGCTGAAACTGTTTCACCGATCAGGCTAAAACTTGGTATTTAAGGTTTTTATAAGGTCCCTCTGATGAATTTTTGGAATTAGATATCAAACCATAAAATTCAGGGTAGTTTTCTGAACGGCAAAAAGAGAAATAAATCCATTTTTTCGTAATCCCCTCTAACGATTTAGTTTAAATTTTGTATCTAGAGCATGTTTAACATTACAAACCAAATGGAAACTCTCATTTACCCTTGAAAATAAATTTTAGTATACTTTACATTATCAGAAATGTTAAATTTTGGTTATATCTCCGCAACTATTAGATTACGAAATAGATTATCATTGTGATCTTGTAGTGCGATTGAAGATACAAATCTTGTATTCAAAATATATTTTTATAAGACTAATAGCTCCTGAAATATAATGAAATATATATATATATATATATATTTTATGGAGATCTTTGAAAATTCACATGGAGGATAATGTTCTTTGGTGGACATAGATGCTCCTCTTTTCCTCTATATTTCCATAACAATGTATATTTCATTTATAATATTTGGTGGTGTGTTTCTGGAACAATGTATGATATTTAGTTTCACAAATATTTCGAGTTTTTAAAAATGTATCTATTTTTCAGGTGAAAAGGAGAAAAATCTATGCAACGCACCCGTACTATTTATTTAATATATTTTTCACGACGTCAATGACCTCTTTTGAATCGATACCTCCTCAAAGCTATATAATAATAAATATTATGTTTTCATTCTGTAGTCCTTTTACCATATTTGGTACCTTTTCACTGTCCACGGTTAAATTCAGACATTCAAGTAGGATGCTATCTTGCCAATCCGTGACACTAGCTTTCAGGGCGCGTCTGTTGTATTAACTCGGTAGTTTTGTTGTTATTGTTGTTTTCCTGTTCCACCCTCATGTTGTTAACGAATTTTTTTTTCAAGGGGTATCGGGGGTTTCTGTGATTGCGTGCCAGTAATTGGCAGTAACGGAACCACACGTTTTGTCATTGTGTTTTAATGATAGCGCAGTCTCGCCGCGTGCATTGTGCGGTCTGTCTGTCTGTCTGTCTGTGTGACATTTCTGCGTCGCGGGTTGTAAGTTACAACCACCGACAAATGGCCATTATAGCCTCAGGGAATGGTTCGCAATGGTTTGGCAATACACATTTGAGGTTTTCATCTACCCTATGGTAAAGCCTGTTATTTTGGATATTTGACCTTTTGGATTTTACTCATAAAAATAATAAGCGTTTCGTTAAGTACGCGTTTTAAGCCCAAACAAAATTGGATTTTTAAAAATTTATTTGAAGGGGGGAAAATGCAAGGGTATGTATTTTAATGGTTATGAATTCAACTAATGTTTTAAAGGATACCATTTCAAAAACTGTTGGCTAGTATTACAACTATGGTATTTATAAATTAATAAACCGGCAGAGTTGGCTGAACGCTGACGTACTTAACACTGACTTGAGAGCCCAAAGCATTGATTCCCTATTAGGTGAACTAGAGGTTTTTTTAACATCTACAGTTGAAAAGTTAGTTGAAAACCCGATGTAAGCCTTGATACAAGGAAAAAAAATGAACAATTATAATTTTAAATGTTATATTATTTAAAAAATATCTCGCATCATTTGGTGTAAAAATATACGTTGGTATAAATCTAATATAAAATTGGTTCTCAACGAACAGGTTGTTGAATATTTGGATCCAAGCTCCATATTTATTTGGGATAGAAACAATGTTTATCCTTAACATAAATATTTCGCTCCTCCAACTCCCCTTTCTTTTGGGCTCACTCGAATTGCGGAATAAGGTATACCTGTCAGCAGACATTCAATTAGGGCCCACTCGAATTGCAGAGTAAAGTATACCTTTCAGCCGGTCCACACATATTGCTTAACAACCTGTAATTCCATTCAACTCCTAACCACTAACCTAACCTAACCTAACCTAATTCAACCTAACCTATCCTAACCACCATGTCCCATTTTGAACAAAGTCACTATTAATTTAATTTTTACCCCGCAGTTCGTGTGCACCGTT
Organism: Timema genevievae; assembly: GCA_902155825.1. Taxonomy (NCBI): domain Eukaryota; kingdom Metazoa; phylum Arthropoda; class Insecta; order Phasmatodea; family Timematidae; genus Timema; species Timema genevievae. The sequence continues at coordinate 3,935 of CABFWO010004885.1, forward strand.
TCTTTTTGCCCCCAATTAGAAAATAAAGCCAAGGTACAACCATTTAAACCCAACCCCTCCAATTGGGTTTCTGAAATTATTGGATTTATTTAAAATGTTATTCACCCTTCTATTTCTGCCATCCTAACTAGGCTATTTTAAGTCAGTGGTACCAACCACTGCTGGTGTACTACTAATCAATTTTATCATATAAATGATAAAGTATAACAAGTTCATGTGTATTTTAATTTATTTTTAGTTATTTAACGTAGAGTTTCTTAGCAAAATGATTACTTCACCACAAGACCAACAAACCAAAATAATTCTATAATTGATACAACAGCCAGTGTCCAGGCCCTTAATTCATCACCATCAGAGGAGAGTGCCCATTATAACCAGTGATTTATGTTTTTCGGTCACGTTGGAAATCGAACTCGGGACCTTTAGCTCAATAGGCAGGCACGATACCAACTAAGCTAAGGTGTTGGTAAATTCTCAAAAAATAAAGTAAAAAATTGTTCGCCCTTGGAAGAACCCTATCTTGGAGCACGGCAGACTACTAAACTTCCTTCACATGCTGATTTCGGCAGATCGTGATGATAGCTCCAAGATATCCATAGTGATATTTTTTATCAATGTTGGCAACTTTGAAATAGTTTTCCCTCGCTCTAAAAGGTTATATTGGACCTTGCAGATATTGTATTTCTATTTTATTTTTTATCATTGGCTCCTCCCGCACCGGTGATAACGTGGTCTAAGGCGCCAGGTGCACATTAGACTCTATTTCTTGTGAGGAAGAGGTCAAGGTTTGAATCTTAGCCAGATACAGAGGTGATTTATCACTGTGGTTTGCTAATCCCCTCTCCAAGTCAAATCTAGTGCACTTCCTCCATACTACCCTCCTCATCCTTACCGTTTAGATTATACCATTACTAATATGTTAAATGCTGTACATTTTTAAAATCATTACAATCCGTACAATTCTCTATTTTATGTGTTAAATATTTATTTGTAGCATGTTCTCTTGCTAGGTTTTGTAGAGTAATTATTTAAATACTTAGCTCAAAATGAAATATTTCGCCGAACCTTTATAATTGATGAAAAATGCCTCTTTAAAAACGAAACATATATTATATTACATTATCTAATTTTTAACTTTTAAAATGTTATAATAGTGTGTTAGCACAAAGATGCACCAACCAAATACCGTGTTTTATTTTGAACATAATTATGAAAACATTACAATTTTAATTTTATTTTACACGTAGAAAGGTAATATATAGACATATATATGTGTATTTTATTTTCATTTTATTTTTATATGACTTGATTGCAATAAAAAAATATAGATAGCTTTTACCTATGCAATCTAAATATCTATTATATTTCCAGTCTGTAAAATATAAAACAAAATCCAATTTGTTTTAGGAAACTCGAATAATATGTTCTATTTTGAGGAATTGAAATGAACTAAAATGAATCCTCATGAATCAAAGTGATTACTGTATTGAATGTTACTTGTAATTCCATTACCAATTGAAATTTGAATTTTATGTTCGTTCGTTATGGAGTGATCCGAATTGCACGTCAACAAAACGTGTGCTTTTAGCAGAACAAACTCGATTATTATTTTATTATTATTTTTTCCGCTGCAGAGTGATTAGTTTCAGAGACCCAAATCAACCCGCTGAAATTTGCGAATAATAAATTTGTTAGTACAATACGCAAACTTTGCTTTCAACCATCGCCGACAATGAAGGGAACCTTGGGAATTATTGTATCAGAAACACGGCCATCTTTTTAAAAAATAAATCATCAGTACGGCATATTTTGAGAAAAAATACTGTGGCTACCATGTGGCCATGTACCGTTGAGATTCTTTAGCGCACCACGCGTCCTACTACCCGTCCGTGTTATCCGCATACTAACATTAAAAGGGTGGAGAAGAAGGCATGATTAAGAGAAAATGTACGTTAATTTGTGTGGAGGGAGAATGGGAAACTATTTAGGAAAAAAAAACCACCCTAGATACACACAAACTCGAATCGGTGGGCACACAATGTAAATGTCAAGCTTATTTATTCTAGCTTGTTGGTGACAGAAAGGTTCGGGTTTCGATTCTTGGCCAGGTATGCTCATTGTGTTTTTTTCCCTAAATATTTTCCCACTCTCCCTTTCCAAAAATGTAAATACATTTCTTATAATTAATTTACTTTCCTCATACCTATCGCATTATCGTAGTTAATAAATAGGCCTATATCAGTTCATCCCTTATGAATGGTGAGAAGTGATAAATAGGCCTATATCAGTTCATCCCTTATGAATGGTGAAGAAGTGGGGAGAAGATATGAGGTGCACGATTCACAAAATCACCGCCAAACAGTGCATGTGAGTCTTACAAGCGGGGTCTGAATTGAAGTTTTATCTGCCGTAGGTTCAAGAGAAATTGAAGGTGTCTAATCTCGTTAGAGGGAATTTTGGAGCATCTGAACATAATTTTAAACTAAATATGAGTTTCAAAAGCCAATTTTATCTGTTCATAAAACTTAATAAAAAAAGGTAAATATTACAGAGTGATAAAGGGGGCTGCAGTACCCCTTATCACCCATTTATGAGCACCCATGCTCCCAAATTCTACCTTCCTCATCCCTACCCCACTTATATCCCACATGGGCAGTAAAACATGGAGCACTAAAAAAAAAATATTTTGTGACTACAATTTGAGGACTCCAGCCCTATATTATAATGTCTGGAGGATCTCGCACTGACCCGAAGTGACATGAACGCTTGTACTACTGAGGGGGTTTGTTGTAGTACCAGCTATTTCCCCTGATTCCTAGGCAACCCCGCGCGTCACTATGGCAGTTGATCCTCTTCCATCAGCCCTCCACTTAAATTTCGATGTACCGGTTCAAGTCGGACTCTCCACGTGTACTGCGGACAATCGAACAAGCCATTGTTTATCGGGGAGGAAGGACGAGGGGTCAGGATAATACCAACCTCTGTGTTCTATAGGCCCCGTTCCAATGAGCGACCAAACCGAGGTAAGGTAGGGGAAGGAACCTTAATAAATAAAACATACTCATACGTACTCCCTATGTACTAGACTATATTATAGTTTAATTAATGAGCTTCACAAATTTATATATGATAATTGTCCACAGGCTCAGTCCTGATAGCTGAATACAATTCACTTAAGCGAAAAAATGATAAGTCTTGGAAGGGAATCGAACCCTGAAGCTTTGGCTTAGCGCATCAACGAAATACCACTGAGCCATCCTGGTTCGTCATCCTTCCCTAGTTTTTGGTTCTAGTTTACTTTGTGGTAGCTGGTGAAATCAAAATCAAAAGTCCCGGGTACAACTCCCGTGACCAGTAGGTCATTTTTCACTTAATTGATTTTTTTAACGCCGTGTCGTGTTACGAATATGTACTAGTCACGCTAATGAGTCAGGAATGAGGGAGGTTGAATTTAGATTAAGCATATCCGCATTTGCATGGAGGGAAAATGGAAAACCATATTGAATAAACCACCCTCAGTACACCCGACCTGGATTCTAACCCAGATCTACCTGTCATTGGCAGTCTAGTCGAATACAAGAGTGACAACCTAGACCATGCGGCTACCGGAGCAGGTTGATTATAGTTTGGAACAATAGTTTCAAAAATCTGTTAACAATCAGAAAACTACCTTTAAATGACCATTTTTCCAAAAAAATAAGTAGTATATTGTTATTTTTCGGGTAAAAGGCTCTCCAAATACTCAGTTTGAATAAGCTTGTTAGTCATTTTCGAACAATTTCGAATTTTCAAAAATCACTCATTTGTAAACTACCATTTATTTTAAAGCTAAAGTTGAAATCGCAATTTCTCCCTCGTGGTATGGCCATATAACATCTATATTTAAAATTTGAACGAAATCCATCAAACACTTTCGGCTTCATCCCCAGATGCTAACAGACATAAATGGGGACAGAGAATTGTAAAATATACTTTTTTTTTTAGTTTGGGAGCACATAAAACGTGAAGATCTATCAGATGAAAAAAAACGACAGTATTTTATGTAAAAGACACAATTTTGAGAAAAACATCAAGATCCATTATAATCTTGAGGTTAAAAATTAATACTATTAAAATTTAAATATATGATAAGGTAAAGTAGCGTTAGGGGTAAGTTATGACCACTAAATTTTGTCTATATTAATTATAGCAAGCCTTTTATAAAACAAAAAAAAAAGCTCTGCGCATGGAAACGTGCATCTCCAAGCTATAAGTACCTGCAAGACGATCAGCTTTCAGTTTCCTCGGCTTCTGCCAATTACTGTAATCTTGTAGAATATTTCGAGATTGCTTCAACGCATACACTCCACCAAGACTCGACGGAAAGAAGCTTATCAGACGAGTTGTTGAAGAAAATTAACACCGGTTGAGTGCGTGTTGGGTCTTACATCACAGGAACTATCCCTCGAACTCTAAAAGTGAGTGGTGAACTTGTGTCAGGCTCATTACATTATATAAATGTGCTCGTAATCAGGCTATTTAAGTCTGCGCCGTATCACGTACAAACACTTACTTACTCTATGGCATTAGGAACTCGAAAGTCCATTGCCGTACTTACAAAACTACGCGCCCTAGCCCTATCTTGAGCTAGCTCTATCCAGACCACCTCATTACACCCTATCTCTTTTAGGTCAATTCTAATGCTATCCTCCAATCCGCATCTAGGTCTTCCAAATGGTTTCTTCCCATTGGGTCTGCAAGTCAATACTCTGAGCATGGTTCTAGATTCTCCCATTCGCGCTGCATGTCCTGCGCACTGGAATCTACGAGACTTGATTATCCTGACAATGTCTTATGATGACTACAGGATATATAACTTATCATTATGCAACCTCCTCCACTCCAAAATACCCTCTTTCTTTTTTTGACAAAATATCTTCCTAAGCACCTTGTTTTCGAACATCCTAATATTCTTGGTTCGCGAAAATTGTAATATGAGGATGTGAATGCGTATACAAATTTAAAAAAAAACTGTTCTGCGCGTCTCATTAGATATTTATGCTATCCGCTTTGAATGAGGTTGAGTTTTAGATAAATTACACCGTGTTTAAGTGGAGGAGAGAGAGCGTGTACAACTGTTTATGTAAAGCAACCTTAGTGTCCCGGGCCGAGATTCGAACCCTTACCACGCCGTCTCCAACGATCCAGATTAGATCATGGTGATGCCTTGGCTATTTTCTTTGCTCCTCATGGTGGGTTAGTCCTATTTCTAATTGAACCACTGCTGGCGATATATGTTTGAACGGTGAACTAGTTTTGATTGCATAGTCATAGTATATAAATGAAGATCATTTTGTCCCACTAGCTCAAAATGTGTCTCTGACAACTAGATTAGTCAAGATGGGAGCATTTGTCTGCGTTCCCACTGATGCGGGTAGCAAAAATATTAATTCTTTAAGTTTCTGTTGGAACCGGATAAATGAAAGACTGTAATCAAGATCTGCTTGACTGGCGTCAAGGTCATGATGAAATCCTGGGCCTAGATTCACTTAATTGTGCAAATATGCCGTGTCATCTTACTAACTCTATTTCACTATTCACTAAAACAAGAAACAAATTCCTGGCAAGAACTATGGTAACGTCACCATAACGTCATCAATTACGCTTTTTTTCCAACAATCCATGGGAATAATTTACTTCCAAAATCAATATTACTATAATTAAAATGGCAGGAAAAACACAATAATTACTAAACTTTTTCTTATAAGCTAGCAATTAAATTAGAGTTGGCATATTTGTATTGCTTTTCAAACAAATAAAATATTCGTTGTAAAGTACTTATCTATATTATAGTTTTAAGGCGTTCATTTATTATTTTTTAAATAGACTTACACGCCATATTTTGTTACGAGATGTCTCCATATGGAATACAATACAGAACTTCTTTGGATCTGGAGAAATATTCCACACTTTTGGGTTCTATTCGATGCCGCTCTATTTTATTGTAATTAAAGTAATGCCATAATGCTATGAATGGAAACTGCAACAATAATAGATGAAAGCTTTATAAATTGGAACAAATTGTGTGCTTGAAATATGTATGTTATTTTAATTCTTTTTTCAATAATTGTAGTAGAGTTAACTACGTGTATCATGAAGCACTAAGATAATATACCACCATTTTAATTGATCGAACATACATTATTTAAAAGTTGTGTCTACTCTTGAATGGGTGCAAATAAACGGCGTAAATTTGCTCTTAAACTCCAACTATTAATTTAGTGAATACCTAGTTAGAAACATCTATTTGCTCCCTTTAGTGAATCCAGATTCTGGTACTCAATCTACTCTGACATATTTTAGATCAGGAAAAGGTTGCCACAACCCTGAAAAACCGGGAAAATACAGGGAATCTCACAAAATCTAGTAAAAATACTGAATTATTTGTTAATTTGAGACATTTAACTGAAATCTCAAACTATTTAATCCTTGTATGGTTGAGAAAGTGAACTGAATAACTAAGCACGCTGATTCAAACATGTATTAATACCCCGTACACAAGGGTTGTGAAGTGACAGCAGATATATTTCCCCATCAATCATAGATATCCTGTTTTAAACGTAAGTTACAAAACTTCACACTAGTCATTTTTATGAAAAATTATATGTTACTAGGTTTACTATTTTCTTCAATATAAGCTGCCTATAAAAATGTCAATTCCTTCTAGAAAACGGAAAGCTCGTGAATTATCTCATGAATTGAATGCTTTTGAAGGGAAAAAAAAATCATCGATTACCTTCGTACCAGTAGTTTCACCCAGTAAAAGTATGAATGCAATTTTTTTTATTTTTTTTTACTGATGACTTTAAAATGTACCCCTAACCGCGCTTCGCTTTAAACGAAGACAATTCTCTGCGTTGATGTTTATAAGAATAGTTGACTCACGCCTCGATCCATCAAAATGTCAGTTCCTGGTTAGAGAGAGGGAACATTTCGGCAAAGAATAGAATTAGCAGAAGGTCGTTCACATAACAGACAGTTAAAAAGCGAGGGCATGGATCCGGTTGGTATTTCGATGGAGGTTCTAGCTGTAGATCTAACCCATCCTTGAGAAGAACTACAAAACAATTTTATTTTTAATATATCTTTGAAGATATGACTCATTTACTATTGAAATTTGAAAATATGTAATAGTATTCTCCCCCCGCATCAAAATAATTGTTGGCGTTCTCGCAAGTATTTAAAAATTAGTCTTTTTTTTTTTCAATATATAATTCTCGCCAAAGCGGAATCAAAAGGTCATATGTCCGTAGCATTAAAACCTTTATTTATTATTTTTTCTTTGGCTTATTTTCTTCAACGTTTAAAGCTAAATGTTTCAAATTAGATTAAACTAATTTGTGGTAAACGTAATTAAAAATAGTTTGAGATTTTTTCAGTAGTTTTGAAGCTTTTGGAATTGCTATTTTCATAATGCCAAATATTTGAGCATGTCTCTTAATTTAGGCGGTGCCTTTAAGAGGCCATCTCAGAGTCGATTAACCGGGAAATTAGATATGGGACAAAGTAGTAAACGGAACAAAGTGCTGTTTTCTGGATTATTCATTTGTCAACAGCGAAATTTTCAATAGTTTTTGGATTTCAAAATAATAATTTTTATGATTTTGAAACATTTTGAATTATTGTCAAATTGTTTCACTAATCTCAATTCTATTGGTTTTTTTTAAGTAATACACAGAAAGTCTCACCAAGATGCGACGTTTGATTCAAGCTGTATTTCCTACCTAATTTAGGGGTTATCTGTGAGATGTGATGAAGTATTAAGGTGGGATTATAGGAGAATTGAGAAAAGGTCAGTGTTTTTGTAGTTTTTATAGCAAAACTTTATTTTATAAAAAAAAATCCAATAATTTTTAATAGAATCATAAGGGTTAAGTTTTTTCACATTACGTGTTTATATCAACAGTTCTTGAATATATATCAAGGGTTTCCTGGAATTTGTTGACAACTTTTTCTCTTCATTTAAAAAGTTTCTCATCTAATACCGCTATGCTCATGACAGGTACTGTTGGTATCAACATGTGAAGAAAATTAAACTCTAATGTTTCTACTAGAGAAATATTGTATTTATTTTAGCCAAAATGTTTTGGTATAAAAACTGAAAATACTTTGCCCTTAACTTGCGTCCTCTACACTCTCAGTATAAGCACATCGTAGGCCTTTAGTATAAACTAAGCATTGGCTTGAAAGTGTTTCGATATAATTTATGTGCTTAGTAAGTTTACGTTAAATAGCTCCATTAAACAAATATATGTAGACCTATTTGCAGGGGTGGATACTCTTGAGAATGTTTTTAGTTGACTTAGTATTAACAATAGTAATTAAACAAATTAAATCTATGTTAGTCACTACTATAGTTTTACTGTAATTTAATATCTCACTAGTCAGTTGCTTCACGTGTCAATCACTGTCGATAGTTGATTTACATTTTTTAACACATAATTTAGTTAACAAAAATCATAAATAAACAATTAACTTCTGTGAGGGTTTTTTTCTTCAAATTTTCGAATTAATTTCTAAATTGCTCTCAAATTTTGAAGGATTTTTCCGTCAGAATTTCCCGAGGGGGGGGGGACCTTCCCCGGTCCTGTTCCATGGGAACACTCCCCTCCCTCACAAACCTTCCAGCCGTTCCACGAAAATCCTGCCCCCTCCCCTCACGATTATCCTCGTAAACTTGTACTCTCATTGAGTCTGTTTTGGTGTTATTTGTACACCCTTGAGTTTGTTTATATTATTTCTCTCTCCAGTTACGTACCTGTTGTTATTATCAACATTCCGAACATTCACCCCCCCTCCCGGTTCTTCATCGTTACCTTCTTCCCACCCACCCTCTACAACACAATCCCTTTTCCACTAAGTCTTGTTCTCGGCACAAACCACTCGCGTCACCATGGCAACAAGCAATCTGAGCTTCGGGGGCCAGTCTCGACGTAATTGAATCCTGTTGATTCTGATATTAAATTAGAACAGCCTCCCTTCTTCATCCCTCTGCCCCCTCACCTCCCTCACCATTCCAACTACCCTATCATCCCCCCTCAAGCCATGGCACACAACTCCACACGGGTAAAGAAAAAAAAAAAGTATCTTTCAAACTGTTGTTAAACAAAATACTCCAAGAGAAATAAAAGGGACGAAGCACCATCAACAAACAACAACAGCAGAAAACTGTTGAAGTCTTGACGGAATTTATGTCGTCGAAGGGAAACAATAGAAGACAATAAACCGCGTCTTGAGGGCGCCTCCCACACCCCCTTCACTCCCCCCCCCCGTTTACTTCAGGTTTAATGAAGTATCGCGAGGCTTCATTCAACCGGCGCGCGTCGAGTATCGGATTCCACTGGAAAATTAATCAGAGCCTGGAGCAAGGAACACACTTTTCTGTTCCGCCACTGACTAGCTGCAAAAACCGCCCTTAGGGGAGGGAGGGGTTGACATAAGTGACCGCTTTGTGTAGTTATTGCAAGACATTACTTCGACAGGTTGAAGGGGGGAATGCGGGGGAGATTGAATTTATTAATAATTTATCGTGCACTTCATAAAAGCGTAGATATTTCCCAGCGGATTTTTTTTTCTATCGATCTTACTACCCATCCGTGCTTTACTAATGAGAAGAGAATGAGGAAGGCGGATTCTATACTATATGCACCCGAATATTTTTTTTTTTCGTTGCGGGAAATTGAAGAACCATTATAGATAAACAATCCTTAGCCCACCCGGATGGAATTCGGAGGCCGACCTACCAGTCACTGGCAAATCAGACTATATTAGTCCCCGTCCTCACCGACGCGATGCGGCTAGCCCACGTCTTACTACTTGTAATATTTAGACTAATGGGTTAGGTGATAAGGAAGGTACAATTAGGAAGGAGTGTATTCACCTTTGCTTGAAGAAAGAGAGAAAGGTTATGACGACATTTTAGTATGAATCACCTCAACACATATCTCCTGTTTTTTATTCCTGATCTCTCCGTCGCCAGCAGTCAGAATTGACAAAACTAATGTCTTGGTTTGCGTGCCAACTGGTACGAATAATATAACACTTATTTATTACGGAAGTAAACAAAATCCATGTTTTAAATAAAACCATTTTGTTTCTGTAAGGAGAGAATTGTAATAGTTAAGTAACATAAGAGTGATTAAAGTAAACATCAGTCTTATGTATTGCAATTACTTACTTCACGTCAGGCAGTAACGTAGTAATACAAATGATAATGCTTAATGAGGTATTTAATATATTTAACAAAATAAAGTGATAAATAATTCAATAACTAACAATATATAATATGTTAATTATTATTAGCACCGCGTCTTACTAACCGTTCGGGTTGTACGCGTATGTAGGCATACTAATTACACTAATGGTTTGGGAATTAGCAAGGTTTAATTGAGAGGAAGTTCACCCGCATTTTCGTGGAATGAGAGTGGAAAACCATTTAGGAAAATCCCCCCTCAGTGCACCCAACCGGGATCGAACCCCGATCTCCCCATCTTCGGCATTCTAGTCCAACACGAGTTAAGCGCCTTAGACCACGTGGCCATCGAAGCTTGTAAAAATTATGATTAAAATGTTAAGAATAGCATTGCAACAGGGAGCCACCACATTTCCTTAACTCCCTTAGTATATGAGATTTCCACCAGATGGTGCAGGCAGCACTAACCAGCCGAAGGGCAGAGTGAATGCCCAGCAACGGATGGATTTAAATCGCATCAAACCAACCTTCGGGTTGTTAACTAAAGAACAAGAATAAAATTGTTTATCAATTTTTTTTGAAACATTAAAATTGATGAGAATGAAATGATTTAGAAAATATTATAGTAATGGTTAGAACATAAATGCACAAAATATTTATTTTTTTGTAAATATATGGAAATGATTTAAAAGGTTTTTTTTAAAGGTTGGATGCAGGGAACTCGGGAAAAGGGTAGTATTTTTGAAGTTTTAATGGCAAAATATTTTTTTGGTCAAATGAAATCGAATATTGCTTATATACAAATATGAAGTTTAATTTTCTTCACAAGGTGACTTCAACAGTTTTTTAATATCTGTCAAGGGTGTCCTGGAATTTCATTAAAAAAAATTCTCTTCATTTAAAAAGTTTATTAAATAATTCCACAATGCTCATGGTAGTTATTCGAGAACTGTTGAAATCACCTATGTTTCTACTGAAGTAATATTCGATTTATTTTGATCAAAACAATGTTTTGCTATAAAAACTGAGAAAACACTGCCCTTTCTCGCGTTTCCTACATACCCACCTTAACTCCTTAAAAACGAATGTGATTTTAATACATTAAATAAATGAAGCTTTTTTTAAGCTAGATAAAAGGTCGAACAATAAATTTAATAACTAAATTTTGACACTATGATGTGATGTAGATATATAAAATTATTTGGAAATATGAAATTGAATAAATATTTAAAAAAATAACTTTATCTTTCTTATCTGTTGAATATTGGTCCTTTTCTACTTTTTGGATATAGTAGATATATCTCTGACTTGTTTCTATGCAGTATCATTCTAAAGGTCTTAACGGAAAAGATGAGCATTTTATTAGGTTAAGAATGAAGGACCTTATATCAGAAATTTTGTATTTTATAAAAGATACTTTCTACTAGAATCTTGCTATACTTAAAATTTTCATATTAAGGGCCTTCTAAAAAGTATTTATTTTATAAAAGATTAATTCTACTAGAATTCTAATGCACTCCAATTTTCATTTGAAGGGCATTTTTAAAAATTTTGTATTTTCTAAAAGATCCCTCCTACTAAAATTCTGCTATACTCCAATCTTCATATGAAGAGCATTTTAAAAAATATGTATGTAGTTACTAAATTTTATTTCAAGAATTTTTCTATACTCCCATTTTATTATGAAGGGCCTTATTAAAAATAAAAAGAATTTCTTTGTGGTCACCATTGAGACCATTTTACTATATTATTAGTGTTATTTTATAGACAATGATATAAGCTATCAAAAGTAACAGCTGGAGATCACATGACTCGATGTGTGAAGGAAGATGCTTAGGAATATATTTGGTCTAAAAGGGGATGAGGCTACTGGGGACTGGAGGAAGTTACATAACGATGAGTTACATACCCTCTCCTCATCACAATACATTGATAGGATAATGAATGCTCGTAGCTTACGGTTGGCAGGACCTGCAGCGTGATTGGGAGGATTTAAAACTATTTTCAGGGTACTGACTAGCAAACCCAATGGGAAGGCATAGGCGCAAAAGGGAGGATAACATTAGAATGAACCTGATAGAGATAGGATGTAATGAGGTGGACTGGTTAAAACTAGCTTAATATAGAGATAGGGTATAATGAGGTGGACTGGTTAAAACTAGTTCAAGGTAGGGATAGATTGTAATGAGGTGGACTGGATATAACTAGCTCAAGATAGGGATAGGTTGTAATGGTGTGGACTGGATAGAGCTAGCTCAAGATAGGGATAGGGTGTAATGAGGTGGACTGGATAGAGCTATCTCGAGATAGAAGTAGGTGGTGTACTTTAGTAAGTGCGGCAATGAACTTTAATAGTTCCTAATACCATAGAGTAAGAAAGAAAGATCCATTATCTTTCCTATTTGTCAGATAAGGCTCGTCCTATGAACACTAAACTGTACAAATGTATTTTTCTGTATCGGAATGAAGGATGTTGTTACTTGTACTAAGGTTGGTTTCTGTATGTCTGTGTACGCAGGTCTGCGGGAAGGTGTTCGGAAACGCGTCCGCCTTGGCCAAGCACAAACTGACCCACAGCGACGAGCGGAAATACGTATGCAGCATGTGTGGCAAGGCGTTCAAGAGGCAGGACCACCTGTGAGTACTACCGGGACTTTGAAACAAGGACACTGACTGACCGATTGGTTACGTTCGACCCTATTCTTAGTGTATCTTGACAGATAGCAGTATTACCATGATTGATTACACTATGGCAATAATTTTATAGGCTATATCATAGTAGAAAGAAGTGAGGTAAGCTTGCTACCTTTCAAGATAAACAGTTCTGGGTGGGAGTACATCTGTAGTGAAAGGTTTCAAGGCCGTAGTCAGGGGGGG
>CABFWO010004885.1:37573-56769 GCA_902155825.1 Timema genevievae
TATATATATATATTTATATATATTTATATATATATATATAGAGAGAGAGAGAGAGAGAGCTAGATTGGCATGTTATTACATGCATCGCGCCTTACTACCCATCCGAGATATCCGTATATTTACGCTCATAATGAAGGGTGGAGGAAGGTAGGGTTTTTGGATAAAATATGTCCGCATTTGCATGTAGGAATATTATAAAACACTTTAGAAGGAAAAAAAAAATACAAAATACCCGGCCAGAATGTTAATGACCCACCAACTTCCCCGTCAACGGCAAACCATATAAGATTGATAGGGTCAGTTTCATAGTCAGACTTAGTACGCCTCGAGTTCGATGCTATACTGAATTCAAGACGACATCTAATTAGACTTTAATTAACTGGGCCAGTTTCGCAAATTAAACAGGCCCAAATGAAACCATTCTGTTCTTGTTAGGTGTCAATCTGTATTTAGTACTAAACCGCACTTGAGGCATACTAAGTCTAACTATGAAACTGACTCAAAGTCTGCGTGCTCACCGATACGATTTTTATTAGATCTGTTAAATATTTTCTTTTACTATGAGGGTTATTAAGGGTTAGTGAAATGGAGGGTAGTTTGAATAAATTGAACCAGCTTTATCGTTGTAAGAGGGTGGGAAAAATATAATGATAAATAAAATGTGGGAAAATATTCCATATGCAACCGGTTGGGATTTGAATCCCTGGCATCCACATCACTGGAAATCTCATATAAGTGATTGGAATCTTGACATCTTGGACCTCTTTCTTTTTTTAGCATCACGTCTAACTACCCTTTAGGTGTATACTCTTATACACTAATTACTATAATAGTTTTAGATATTGTGAAGGTTCAATTTAGAGGAAATGTATCCGCCTTTGCATAGATGAAGAGTGGAAAACCATCTTGGAAAAATTATATTCAGTACACCCGACCGAGATTCGAACCTTGATCTCCTCGTCATTGAAAGTCTAGTCTACTGCGAGAATAGCGCCTTAGACCATGGAGCCACCGAAGCGGGTCCCAGACCTTTGATCACCAGTGAAGGTATATCTATTATGCTCCCCTTCTTTCTCACTCTCTTTTCCAAAATAATTTTTAGAAATTTCTCTGGTTAAAATTTAAATCGATACATTTCAAATTTTTCCTAAAACAAAAGACACAAAAAAAAATTGTAAAAAAACTGTTAGTGTCACAAATTATATATCATCCTTGGAAAATCATATGTGTCTTGAAGAAAAATCTTGAAAAGTTCGGGAATTTTGAAACTGTTCATTTTATCTTCCACTTAGGCTTTTCCTAAAAAAAAAATCGTGATTATTATGGGAGGTATTTTGTTTTATATCAATAACCTTCGTTCCCGAATCACACAAAACCAAAATATCAATTGATTACATGCTGTTAGTTGGTTCACTTTTAATCGGACAAACTTCTAACGACTTATAGTATTTATTGCCACGCCATCGAATATGTTAAAACGAGTTGTGGTTTTCATTTGTTTCTATCCGTGCGTTTGCACGTGTGTATTCTTTCGCATATGTGATAAACTGGACTGAATTAGTGCAAGGGCTCTAATAAGCTATTGAGGTTGATTTATAGGTCCTTATTAGGCGCTCATTGTGGTCATATATGTCTGTGTGAGCTTGTGCGGGGGTGATTTGTGTATTACTCAACTATTGATCGAACAGGGATGGAAGCAGGGCTGTCTCTTTATAATGGCCTCACAGATGAAAGGGACTCTATTGTGCTGTAATCTACAAAATGCTCTCTTACCCAACAATAATTTTCAAATTACATATTGAAGGTGTTAAAAACGTTCATCTTCACGCTACCGCTTATCACGATGTTAATATTTTGATTCTGTTTTGCGGCTCTACTAAGCGTGGAAAGATGTAACAAGTTTGGGTGAAGTGTTAAGGGTTAAATTTAATTGATAATTAATCGAACACTTATGGAGGCATTCGTGAATTATCTCAATTAAATTTAATCACCAAATTGAGCCCTACTAGAACAAACCTAGAGAAAGCGAACTCACATAAAAGCTCGTTAAACGTTTATGGGAAACTTTTTTTTGTATATTTAATTATGGGAACTATATTTTGTATAATTTTCCTTAAAAAATATTGGTTTTCCATAAATGCTAACTAAATTTTTCTTAAAACCCGTATTGGTAAGAATGCGGCTCGTATGATCTGGTTCACTATGATGCAGGAAGATCGGGTGCTAAATATTTGCCAGCTAGACTGGAAATCGTTTTAGCTAAAATGGTTTTATCATACACTCTCTCCATTTCTACCCACGCCATTGTGAGTACTTTTCCTTTCAATTTTACCCTACTCATCCCTACCTAACTAACACATCATAATTAAATTGCGTATATCCGGGCGGTCTTACCTCGTCGCATATTCCCTCTCTCTTTGAGACGTAAAGGGAGATTTAAAAAAAAAAAAAAAAGCAAAACTGTCCGTGTTTTTAAAGTGATGTTGCCAAGAATTAAAATAAATGGTACGGTGCAACGCACAGACTTTATCTATCCTTTACCTAAAAGGGAAGACATTGACTTAAAACTCTTAAGATATTTGAAACGAAATAATATATATTGTTGTAGAAACATAGTGTCATAAAGAGCATCACATTCCACCAAAAAGCATACATGAAATATTATACACTGTTACAGAAAAATATTGAGAGAACAGGGGCATGGTTTTATAAAAATATATTTCAGTTTAAGTGTTTTATTTTAAATAATAGTAATAGTAAGTTACAACGTATCTCCGATAGTTGCGGAGATATGATGCAAGGTACACTCTAAGTAATTTTCCAGGAAAGATGAGATGTTCATTTTTATTTATGTTAAACAGTGCCTCGATACGAATTTTAATAAAATAAATTATAGCCGAGTTTGATAAATTAGACTTATCAATAAACTACCCCTTATTCTAGGTTCAGATAGATAATTCCAAAAATCACTCTGGACCAGTAAAGTGGTTTCGGCTCTAGGCTGAGATACAGACACAGGAAAAGACCAACGGCATCGTGAAAACCACTTCGGGGTCGACAGCCATCAAAATATCGAACTCGATTTTTTTGTGATCACAATACTTCCTCTCTTTGAGGGGTCACGAGAAAGTAAAAATAGTAACGTGAATATATTTAGGGTGGGGTGGACACAATTAGACGATCTATGCTGAGGAAAGTGATGTACAACCTGCTAAGGTTTGTCAGACGTCCAGTGGAGCTCATATGAGGGACATTATCTTCAGAAAGTGTAGCATACTGTTTGATTTTAATAAGCTAGGGAATATTTACTTTTCAATTAATGTGTTAATTTTCAAGTTACTAATCTTCTAATTGTTTCGGCACCACCTTGTATTATCTCAGAATATATTTATCTTAAATTTTGTTAATTAAAAAAGTGCCTCATATGATTTCTGTATTGATAACAGTGACATCTAACCGGTTCTGATAGAATTAAACCTAGGTTGGGGGATAGGGTGGTAACAATCGATTTTCTTCAAGAGGCAATTATTACCTTTTTTTGTGAAATGGTACCAATGTAAAGTTTGAACTGTGTTCTCCCTTTAATTGTAAAAGCCATATTGTCTTCCTGTCTTCCTTCCGTTTATAATGTTGTGTTCCTTCCTTTTATATGTTTCCATCCACCTTTCCTATTACCTTCTTCCAAATATAATATAAATACTTTGCGATTTAAATTTTAAATGCAATATTTCAAGGTTTGATAGTCAATGCGATGTGTTTATTTTAACGGTTATTTATACATAGTTCATGTTTATTGGATTTATATATCCCCCTAATACCTTAAGCAAAAAAAATCATGATATTCCTGTACATTTTAAGAGATTAAAAAAAACACATGTCCTTTTTTTCTTTAGCAAATATGGTAACTTTACCGGACGGTTAATGAAATGTGAAAAATAAGACACTAAACAAAAATATTACCCAATCATTGTTGAAATAATGTATTATGTTAAAGTCCGACTTGTTTCCTCGAAGATTTTGAGAAAATTTAATGTCTTCAACTGAAAATATCAATAAATCTCCCCATCTATCGGCATTATGACCTTCCGGTAATTTTTAATTGAGGATTTCTTCCTTTAGCCTATGATGAGCCAACGGCAGTCTTTTTTTTTTTAGCACCCGTCCGGGTTATACGCTTATGTACTAATCACGCTAATGGTTCTAGGGATTGTGAAGGTTATATTTAGAGTGAGTGTAGCCGGATTTGCGTGGAGGTAGGGTGGAAAACCATTTTGGAAAAAACCTCAATACATCCGACCGAGATTCGAACCTTGACCTCCCCGTCATCGAAATATAATCTACTGCGAGAGTAGCGCGTTAGACCGGGCATGCGGTCACTGAAGCTGGTCAATAGCTTGTTGAAATAATTTATTAGGTAAAAGCAAAAAATTATAATTAGAGCTTACACTTATTAATAATACCCTTAAATATTTTTAAGCTTACAACTTATTTAAATTCAGTAAATGTTTATCTATCAAAATCCTTTCACAATTATTATTATTAATTTAACAAACACTATTCCACAGCGAAAAAATGAAAAGAGATTTTAGCTAAAACAAAAGGTAATACTTAATGTAATGGGTTTTTTTTTTCTTTCTAGTAGTCTACATTCAACACCAAGACTAATTTATTTCCAGCACCGCGTTTTACTACCCGTTTAAGTTATACACATCACATCACATCACATCACCTCAAATCACATCANCCGTTTGGAAAATAATTCATCGGTTTATTTACCTATTTACAATTTTTTTTTCTCAGCACCGCGTTTTACTACCCGTTTAAGTTATACACATCTGCTACTATACTATGACGTAATCACTCTTTCACTGTGTCATGTGCTACAAATCTACTTTACACTTTCACTCAAAAACCACTACACCGATTGAGCTGAAATTTCCCATGGGCATAACACAAGACGTTCAGTTAACATATAGACTAATTCAAATAACTTATACCCGCCTAACCTAAAATACCAACCCTTCCCCCCATGCCCCAACCTCCTTTTTCTCCCAGACGTATTTCCTGAACCCACTGGGATTGGGACTCGTCCTTCGGGGTGAGGGGGAGGGGGGGAGGTTTACTCACAGCCGCTAGACTTCGAGACCCCATCCCCACACCACTCCCCTAGGCACCCCTAGAAGAATCTCCGTAGTTGAAAAACCACAACACAAATTAAGCTAAAATTTCACATGAGCATAATTCATACGTTCGGTTAACATATAGTCTAATTAAAATTACTTATACCACTTAACCTAAAACACCGTTCCCATTCCCCGCCCCCTTCCGCCTCCAGACATATCTCTTGAACCACTCGGAATAGGGAGTTGCCTTTTTGATGTGGAGGAGGGGTTGGGTACTCCCAGGTGCTAGACTTCGAACCCATTCCACCCCCCATCCCCAGCCATCCCCGGCAACCTCCGGATGAATCTCCGTAGCTGAAAAACCTCGACACCAATTGAGCTGAAATTTCGCAAGAGCTTAGATTTTCGGTTAACATATAGACCAGTTAAAGTTACTTATACAGCTTAACCTAAGACACCACCCCACAACCTCACCTAGTACCCCATGACGTATCACTGGAACCAATGGGGAGAAGGGGTCGCCTCAAATTATTAACAGTATAGGCCTACTTTCAATATTTAAATACCCATAAAAATGTGTGTCCATTTTTAAATCAAGAAACTGATACATATTAATTACTGGCGCGCAACACATCCGGCCTCTTTATTGGCCTGATTAACCACTAGTATAGACTAACTACGCCAATATGTTAGGGATGATAAGGTTGAATATAGATTAACTGTAGCCGCATTTGGGAGTTACAATAAGGCTTTTACCCTTTGACCATCAAAGCTGGTCGCCAAAATTACTCGTATTGAAGAATTAATCTAAAGGGATGGGGATGGTGGATATCTTAGAGTAAATGCACCAGCATTAGTGTGAATAGTGAAAAAATCGCATGTGGGAAACCACCCTCAGTGCAACCAGATTCGAACCTCGACCTCTATATCTTCACCTATAAATCTATCCTATAACTGGTCTCATGGTATAGGGCTCAAAGCACCTCTATGCCGACCCATAGGTTCTGGGTTCGATTCCTGGCTTGTACAGGGGGATCTTTCCTGAAAGGGGAATAATTCAAATGGTCAGCAGGGTAATTAGGCTTCAGTTAGGTTAAGATTTACATTGGATTAACACCGTCATATTCACTTGCATCACCCCCTCATCTCAACGGGGCATGAAAAGAACCTTCACGTAAATAAAAAGTACGATTAGTACATTCGGACGTACACTAGGCAATAGTACATTAGTACCGGCTAGTCTTTCCGAAAACTGAGCTACAGATAGTTGTAACCCAGACATGACTTTTTTTATTGTATTAATCTATTCTATTGCGAGCCTGACGCCTTAAACCGTGTCATGGGATAGTGTTTCTATTTCCACGTACAATATATGATCTCACAATTTATAGTATAACATTCCCCAGTACTATGTTTATATCGTTAATGTTATTGGTTTTAATTTGTAGTTAATGGCTAACAACAGGTTTTCTGTCCGGTCCCAGCAATTGCAGCACTAAACTAACGCTCTTCTTAAAATGGACGGCGGAAGTTGCCGGCCTTGGCCAACTAATAAAGAAACAAATTACGTAACTGCTTCAACGGCGCATGTCACTTTCGTACATATGGAAGGAGGTGCAGTCTCATTTTCATAGCAACAACCTTATCTGGCAGCTTGAAAAGCTCCTAGGATCTATATTTTTATAGATCTACTTTCACGTATGTGAAATGTCATCTAACCAAATAAAGGATTATGTTGACAATCAATATTTAAAAAACTCTTAATATTATATAAAATATCTAAATGTTATTTCTTTGTTTAGAAATAATCATAAGCTTATTTAGTTTAAAAAAAATTCTGTTGGGATGCACTCCTAGGATCTCATTTTAATCGCATTAATCAGGATTTAGTTCCAATATTTTTAATCTGTCAGGTTAGCAATCCTCCTGGCTATATATACTAAATTTTAATGTTACGAATGAATCGTAACATTAAAATTTAGTGTTTTATATATAAACCCTAAAAATCAATTTCCTGTTCCGTAGTAATAATAAAAAATTAAAAAACTTTTAAAACAAATGAAAAATGAATAAATATAATTATAAATTTGATAAGAATGTAAATTAGCAACCACGTGGTCTGACTCAGTGAAGAGAAGGGAGATACGTCTTGTTTGGGGTGGTTCGGATAATCAATGTCCTAGAACAAAACACAGGATGGCTTTCAGAGTGGAATATACTCCGCCAAATATACTCAAGGGGCGTGAAGAGTATTATTACTACGTTCGACACTCACATCAATGGTCCCGTGGACTAAGACGTCAACCTCGTTTGATCCGATTCGCCGTTTTGACAGGTAGGTGGGGGGAACAAATTCCGACCGATTGTACTGAGTATGTTATGTTCCTAAAGGTTTGCGCATATTCGTAAAATTTCCCACTTTCAAGCAAGTTATAATAATCCTTATCAGGCCCATTAGGCGAACCTAGGCGGTCTAATAGGCTGAAAAGGTCCTAGGAGCGCATCCCGACAAAAAAAAATATTTAAATTAAATAAGCTTATGATTATTTCTAAACAAAGAAATAACATTTAAATATTTTATATAATATTAAGATTTTTTTTAATAATAGATTATCAACATAATCCTTTATTTGGTTAGATGACATTTGGGATAACTTTGTCAGCGAATCACTTTGATATTTAATTAAAAACTTAGGAGAGTATTAAAAGAAAAGTTAGTGAAAAGGGGCTACTATTTTGTATTTATTTATCTATATTTTATTTGTTACAGTAGTTTGGCACCCTAGTATTATTATTATTATTATTTTGATTCACACAGGGGGTGCAGTTTATTTATATTATTCAAAATACAAGTGGGGTGCAAACTTTAAAGTCTCAACTAAGGCTCATGAAACCCTTGAGTCTGCTCTGATCATTATCCTAAGCATGTGAACAACAAACAACCGGGTCACCCGCTTCAGGGACCGAATGGTCTAAGACATCACTCTTGTGTTAGACCAGCCTGATGATGATGGGAATATCGGGATTCTAATCTCGGTCAGGTCTACTTAGGGTGTTTTTATCTAAATGGTTTCCCACTCTCCTTCCACGCAAATGTTGGTAGATTACCTCTAAAATGCTTCCTTCCTCATCCCTACTCCATTAAGAGTAATTGTCATACCATGCGTTTAACCTGAATAGTAAGATGCGATGATAAAAATAAAAGCTCTCTCTAAAGTATAATAATACAATACTTTCAATAGATACTGACTATTTCTGTATGTTTCCTTTATAACATTTGAATTAACTATAGATTTTGATCAAAATTACTTCACACAGACATACTCGCGAAATGTTTTCTGGTCTCTTTTTTTTTATGATTCATCCCAGGCTATTTTGGCAGCTGTCATAGTGAAACTTTACTCTTAAACACTATTTAATTATGCTTGGCACTCAAAAAGTAACGTAAAACTTTGGTTACTATTATGTTGGATTGTATACTATTCATCAAAAATGTTGAAATTTTATTAAGTTTATTTTGAAGATAAGAAAAATTTGATGTACAAATTAATTTAAAAGTGTAAAAGATATTAATTTTTAAATAAATTGAAGATGAAAAGAGAAAATTGGGGTTAATCTCTAGGCTACTATGATTAAAAAATTCGTCAAATTTCTTTGCTCGGCCAGATTTTTTTTTAATTTGAGGGAGGAATTGATTAATGTGTTACACATTTCATAATTTATTTAAAAAAAAAACATTATCGAGAGACTTGTTTCCTAAATACAAACACATTGAACTAAGCTATATATTTCTAACTTGAGACTTTAGTTTCAAAACTTTTAGCTTGATAAAATAAAAAGGGGGGTGGGGGGTAGCCGGTTAAAAGTAAATGTATGGATAGCCCGAACGGGTAGTAAGACGTAGTGTAAACACGAGAAAATAGCAGTGTATATATATATATATACACTGCTATTAATTAATTGTTTCTGTTTGTTAAGGAAAAAAAGAATAAATTACATAAATACGATATCAGAAGAAATTACCAACCATTTTATTTACAAATGAAAATACCTTCCACCCCTTTCCTAATTAAAATACTGCAGACTAAAAGACACCTTGTTTATAAATAAGTGTATGGTATACGTTTGCTATTTAATTAGCCTCTTAAATCAACCAAATAGAAAACGCAAGCAAGATTAATTAGTAATTAGGAAACCGGATCCGTCCGGTTTGTTTCACTTTGGGCATCTTGGAACGTGGGAGAGTTTCCTTCCTTTTGTTTCCTACCAGTGTGAGTAACACTTCCACCTTAAATTACTCTTTTGTCTCGAACAATTAATTTCAATCTAGGAAGACCTTGACAACTTCAATTTAATTAATGGTTTTTTTTTGTGTTTAATTTTTTACGGGGATTAGGAAACAATATTGAATATAGAATGGAAATTTAAAAATAGATTTTGTCTATCACGGAGTAAAAAATGTGCTTAGCTATGTTCCTTTATATTTATATATATTTTTATATACATAATTATTTTTATATGAAAAACCTACTACGCTATTCTTTTATTTATAAGAAATTAATAAATTACAAGAAAACATGTTCACTCATTATCAAGATATTTCGTCAAAATTGTTCTTAAAAATTATTCTCTTCCCAAGTATTTTTACATAATTAAAAGGAAAAGCACTTACTACTTGAGTTATGAAACCAATAAATTCAGTCTTGGAATGTATACAAATTTGAGCAATAAATAAGCTAAGAAAAGTAATTTCAAATACTCACCTTAACCCAGGACCACCCATTCTAGCACTCTCCAAACCTCCATGGCGTCAGTCCACAATCGAGCCATATCTACCGAGCGTCCGCCGTCTGTTGGCGAAGATAGCGCCATCTTTCTTGGATATAGGGTGTCATGTGGTCAGCATAACGAGCCCTCCGGCCGTTAATCTCAGTTTTCATTCGAGTAACGCCTCATTTGTCCTCACGAGGCTGAGTTGACCCCGTTCTAGACCAACTGCTTAACAGAAAATCTGGCAGTACTGGGGATCTAACCCGGGACCTCTGGAAATGTAGCTGGAACTCTAACTACAAAGGCGGTCATCTCTAGCACTAGGAAGTTCAATATCACCTGTACCCACTTTTGAGGCCACACAGTCTAAGGCGTTACTCTCGCAATAGATTAGACTGCCGAAGATGGGGAGATCGGTGTTCGATTCCGGTTGGGTGCACTGAGGGTGGGTTTTTCCTAAATGGTTTTCCACATTTCCTTTGAATTAAACCTTTCTAATCCCTAACACATAGGCATGCAGACCGAACGAGTAGTAAGACGCGGTGCTAAAATAGTACATATATCGCCCATATGTAGCACACACCACCTGCTAGGACCTAGACTTGGCCTCCCGAACCATTCAACCACGGGTTTAGTTTCGTTTTAAGGGAGACAGTTAGCTGCCTTGCAAACACGAAAAATAAAGAGAACTCCTTTTCGGTTTTCCGTGACGTGATTGCACAATGGACAAGTTCATTGGAGCGTGACTAAATGTTTCCGTGCGTACGGAATAAAGATACAATTTGGCGGCGTATGTGTGTGTGTTTTCGTGTGTGGGAAGTTGTGAATGAGAAACTGGTTCCCATGAAAAGGTCTCTTTTCGCATATTGATTACATCACACAGGAAGGAAAACTATTTATTTCCCGACCGCGGATATAAACTAAGCTTACAAGTCACATCGGTGGGCTCGCAGATCAAACTTCCGTCTCTTGTAGTCTTTTCTTACGTTACTTGGAAGGTTGGGGTTCGAATCCTCTTCCGGATGTACTGAGGGTGTTTTTGTGTGTACATAAATATTATCCCACTCTTTCTCCACGCAAGTGCTGGTACATTTCCTCTCATCTCTATTCTCATTAGTGTAATGATTTGTTAGCCCAGACAGGTAGTAAGATGCAATGAAAAAATAAAAGCTACAGTTAAAATTAAATACATAGTGTGTTTAGAGAATTGCCTTAAGAAGAACACGTTTAGAAAGTTTAAGAAAATAATTTTGATAACTCACTATTGACAAAAATGGAACATATTTATATTACATATGAAGGGTACAGGGGAAAAAAGAGGGAGAATCACTTTTTTCAGGGCAGCAACTGTCATATCTAAAAATCCAAAAGGACACCAGCAAATACTTTTCTTAAAAAATTAATTAGATACCTCTTTTAACCATAATCTAAAGTGCATGATAAATGTCCCATGATTTTCTAACAGATGGCAGCACCACCTAAATTTGAGCGAAAATTGACTCCCCCCTTTTCTCCTGTACCCTTCATATGTTAAACGGGACCAAAATAACTTATGATAAACTCATTTGTTTGCATACCGGATTGCCGAATTAAAATCTTAAAATTATATCAATTATTAATAGGTCTAAATTTTATTGAAACAGCGTATACACTTTGGGGCACATCATCTTAGAATAAAGTTTTCGCTAAAACTATGTATTTATAATGGTTTCGTCACGACGAGTCAAACGAAAGTTTATTTAATAATTCTCTAAGTTATGTAAAGTTAAAAATCGCTTTGATGTAGGGTTTTAAGGATGCACAAATTAGTAGGAGAAGTGTAAAATTAAGCAGATTATCCGACTTTTTTTTTTTACTAAACTGATGTACTGTACCTCGCGGCTCTTGGGTGGATTAGTTCGTTTTTCTTCCCAAAGCTACTGAAGTTGGCTTGTAAATGAAAGCCAAGCATTACCTAAAGGGACAAGGAATAATTGGAGAGTATAGTCTTATGGTCATAAAAATAGCATTTGTTTTATTGATAACAATGTATCCAAGGGCTNCTAATGGTGTCAATTTTTATCCCTAAAAGCTAATTATAGTGACCTTTTGTTAATGTTGGCTGATCTGTATTTATTTTCTATGTCCTTTTTTATGTCATACCGACTATATATAATTTTTTCTACCGTTGCCGGGGTCTGGGCTCCGGACTGGCTGGCAAGTACCATCGTGCTGTTTCCCCCGTGTCACGTGGTGCGTGACGTCAATACTACAACGTTGCCTTTCCTTCTCTCGCGAGTGGGAAGGGGGTAGGGGGGAGGGAATATAACTGTTAACATTTTTTTCCCCATTTATTTTATCAGAGGCCAGCAGGGAAATAGGTTAATAAGTGAACGATGACAAAAGACTAAGTACATGATCATACAAATAAAACAAATGAAGGACGATAATTTAGATATTACTACGAACAAAATATAATTTGGTAGGGTTCAAATATTTAGGAACTATTTCGACTAGCAATAACGATATTAGAGTGGAAATTAGGAAGATAATACTCAGGAAATGTTTGCTGCTACTCGGTCAGTAAGTTGTCAACATATCGCTTGTTGTCAAGGAATGTAAAACTCTGTGGCCGCATGGTCTAAGGTGTCACTCTCGTGTCTATGACAGGGAAATTGTGGTTTGAATCCCGGTCGGTGAGGGTGTTATTTTCCAAAATAGTTGTCCCCTTTCCCTCAATGCAAATTTGGGCACACCTCATCAAAATTCAACCGTCCTCATTCCTAACCTATTAAGGTAATTAGTAGACTACATTTGGGTACAACCTAAACAGGTAGTAAGACGTGGTGCTAAAAAATATAGTTTTACCTGTTGTTCTCTATGGGTGCGAAACACGGTCTCTTACATGACGAAAACAAAGTACTTATGAAAATATTAAGTCTAAAAAAGGAGGATTATTAGTGAAGGAGGTTACACAATTATGGGTTACATACCCTGTACTCATTAGAAAACATTGTTAGGATAATCAAGTCTCGCAGATTACTGTGAGCAGGATATGCAGTGCTATTTAAAGTAGGGATATTTAGCGAACTTTTTTTAATCAAGGCAATGAATTTTTGAGTTCAAGGGGTCGGCAACCTTTTTGGGCTCCGATCGACTTACAAACTTATCAAAGGTTCCGCGATCACTCGTCGTTTATTTACTCTAATTTTTCTTCTTTTTTTTATATACATCTTATATTTATTCCTTGAAAAAACTTTTTTTTTAATAGCTATATGTACCCGCCACTCTAGAAAATATAACTAAAATAATATGTATATTTTCATGTTAAATTATATATTTTTCTTATAATATAACGATTACGACCAAACAAGACTAGTTTGATGACACTCAAATATTATTCGAAAGTACTTGATATTAATTTTTATTTGCGGCTTTAGAAGATTAAAAAGTTGACTATTACGGTGGTAGTGTAGGGTACTTGAGAAAGGGCCAGTGTGTATGCAGTTTTTATATCATAACTTTTTTTTAACAAAATAAATCAAATAATTATCCTGTAGAAACATAGTTTAATTGTCTTCAGATAGTGAGTGATATCAACAGTTTTTGGATATCGGTCAAGGGTGTCCTGGAATTTAATGACAACTTTTTCTCTTAGTTTAAAAAATTTATAATCTTACAGATACAGACAAGACAAGACAGGACAGATATTCAACAACTGTTGAGGCTACCATGTGAAGAAATTTAAATTCTATGTCCCTACTGGGGGAATATTTTATTTATTTTAGCCAAAAAAAGTTTTGATATAAAAACTGCAAAAACACAGGTCTTTTCTCTTGTCTTCTACTCTCCCACCTTGATGGCGATATAGTTTTCATACGCGATCGACGGAAATCGACAAGTTGCTGACCCCTGTTATAGAGTAAGTAGAGTTAAGGAGAAACGTATTCCTTGCTAAAGTCCTACATCTGCGTGTAGTGGCACAAGCAAACAGACTGCATTGGTGAGCGTTTACAGATCGCCAGGAAATATATTTAGAATGATCTATTCCTGATTTCACGGACACACGAGGGATGATTTCATGTACCGTACACTTCAATATTGGACTAAGTACCAACTATAATGACGACCATTGTCAAAACCATCAACCTTCATGGAAACTTGCGCGTAATTTGATATCAGCGTAGGTCGTGGTTTGCAATTGTATTTTAGTACAGACGCATGCGCAGAAGAGATACAAGTAGTCTTCCACTAGCTAATTAAATATTGATTCTCCTGTATTTAAAACAAAAGCAAGACCAAATATAGTATTTATTTTGGAAAAATAAATTTATGGAAATGTTTTTAATTAAATGTATTTGATGTATATTAGGTTTTTTCTGTGACTCGCTTGCATTAGTAGGAGTTTTTTTTCTATCTATCTAAGAAACAAAACTAAATAAACATGATCTTCACGTGAAACCATAAAATAACTGAAAAATACCTAAATTTAAGACGTAAACGCTAAGAGTGACTTTCTTACGTGGAGGCATTGTTAAAATGAACACCAAAAGATATAACTAACATTTACTATCTAAGAAATAAAAATATAGTCTAGTAATTTGAAAGAAGCACACTATTGTGAACGCCCTATCACATCAAACAAAATTGTGTTGTAGGCCAAACAATCAGCAAGAATATTATTCGCAATGCTAACTCATTCAAAATTAAACCTAATTGAGAACAGATCTTTATGCGTTTATAAGATTCCCGAAGAAACGCAAACTCGCCCCCTTCCTCTTCTTGCTAGAATCACGTGCCATCCTTTGCACCTGCGCCAAGCAGCCGTGACGTATGTTTACTGCCTACGCCCTTTTTTTTTATATACTGCTTCGCCCGCTGATGAGCTAGCGTAATGGTATATAGCTTACCTTTCTCCGGTAAAAGTAAGTAGTACAACAGGAGAGAAAGTCACGTCTCGATCCGATTAGTATTTTTTGAGTTTACTGAAAACAAACAAACAAAAATTATTAATATTTTTTTGTTGTTTTATCATGGTTTATACTTCCCATAAAAAATAAAAACTCCACAAAAAAATTGAATCTACACACAAACCTGAGCGTTTTAATTTATGTATAAATTTTTAGATTTTTAAAAAAAAATTTCATTTCAAAATATACATTTAATTTTTATTTTATACATATACTAATTATTTGCTGAAAATAACTATATTTTTTATAGATAGCCTTAACTATTTCCAAAACAAGGAAGAACCTAATGACCGTATGATCACGCGTCGTAGTTTTCGTAATAGCTACTTCGTTTGTTATTTCGTGATAGTTGAATCATTATTTACGAAAATTTCTCCCATCTGTATGGGGCATAAAGTAAAAATACTCTATTAGAACACTTTACTGCCTTACGAAGTTTATAGTAATTTTTTTATCTCTTAAATATTTATAATATTAAATGGGGGATATTATGGGAAGCTCACACATTAAAAATGAATAACAATCTCCTTTTTTTCCCCATCTCGTTTCAAACAACAAACTTTACTTAAGAGCTTATTAAAAATTGACGACCGAGCCTACTATAACAAAAAACAGCATTATAACTGAGCCATAGGAGTGATCTTAATACCGGCGGGTACTTTTCAAACACTCTTGATGGAGGAAAAAAACACCACATCTTACCATCCACCCAGGCTTTCCGTATTTAACCCTTCAAATAAAGTAAGGATCAGAAAGATATAATTTAGAGGAATCGTACCCGAATTTATATAAAGGGAGAGTAGGAAAACCATCCAGAAAAAATACATCATCACACGCGGCCGGTATTTGGGACCCAAACTTCTCATTACGGGCAAATATGGAGTTACGAGACTGACGCTTTTGTACATGTACCCACGGGTATGGGGCTGCAAAAATTATTAATTATTTTAGGAAGCAATTTAAAATCTAAATAAAACATGGCAACCAGTATATTCTTTAATATCATAAGCTGCCTTTTAATGGGAGAATACATCTATTTAATATGTAAATGTAATATAAAATCAAATCAATATTTTGAACGTTACTTATGTGTAAGTTTTATTATGTTAAATAATCACAATTCACCTACTAATATGAAAAACCAAATAAACAGCACAAACCAAATATAATTTCTCTTTCGATTTTAGATTAAAATGTATTCTGTAATTACTCTTTAGATTGCAGTTGATATGGCGGTCAAATAAGACGTAAAAGAAAATTAATGCTACATTCACAAGGAGAATACAACATGAGTCATGTTTTAAGACCAAATATTTGAAAAACTTATAATTATTGGATTTTAAAAGAAAATATAATTATATCCTATGTGTAAACCGGACGTCCAAGCTACATTCATGTGAAATTTCAGCGAAATCGGGACAGTGGTTTTTGAGTTAAAACGTAACATACGGAGACCAGCTCATTTGTATATAAATTATACAATAGATATATGTCAACAATGACAGCTGCCTATTATATTACTGTAAGCATACGCTTGTAATGTACATTTAAACCCTATGCATGACTTATTTGGTGCTGACTGACAGTTCACATCTGACAGCTGACGGCTTTGAAACGTTACCAGACCAAATTATTAATCCTTACGTTGAACCATATGATCTACAAAAAAAACATGTGTTTAACAGCTGTAACTTCTGACAGTCAAAATGTAGGTATATACCTAAATGTTGAGTGTCAGAAGTCAGCTGTGAGCTGTCAGTCAGCACCAAATAAGTCGTGGAGCCACTGTAATTGTATATGACTAGTGAAGCTTGGTAGATCGGAATGTTCTCTCTTACATAATATACAGCCGCATCATATGTAATACTAGTATTATTTTTTTTAAATGACACTTAGACACGAGAATCGAAGCCGGGACCCTGCACTTAGCGTGTCAATACTCTACCACCGATCAATCCAAGATTCGTCACGTGCTCGGTCATCCAAGCTTTCTACATGTTATTCGCTCTCATGTACTGTACAATTTTTTGTACAAACGACAACATAGAGACGCTATCTGCCTTAAGCTCATTTGACCATCAAACTTCTGTTACGCAATTTTAATAGGTGTCTACATAGTTATTATAAGCTATAAAATGATTCAATGATTTCAACTCATTACATTTAACGAGCTATAAGGGGTCACAAACTTGCTATTTTATGCTGTTTGAGTACCGTTGTTAAGGTAAAGTATTAATGTGTGGGGCTGAAATTTAGTATAACTATACATACTTGCGAGGTGTACACAATGAAATATTTATAGTACCTATAAATAATATTAGTATAAATAATAATAAAATTAATATAAATAATAAAAATATTTCATTGAAATATTAATATTAATAATATTATAAATACATCGACGAAAAATGTATATTATTAATACTATTATTATTAAGGTTAGTACTATTAATATTATTAATATTTTATTGTGTACATCTCATATGTACGTCTAGTTATACTAAAGTTCAACCCCACACATTACTTTACCTTAACAATGGTAAACAAAAAGCATAAAATAGCAAGTTTGACCCCTTATAGCTCGTGAACTGACCCGCTTCGGTGGTCGCGTTGCATACGCGCTCGTGTTGGAATAGACTGCTGAAGACGGGGAGATCGGGTTACGATTTAAGCCTCCCTAATCCCTAACCAATTAGTGTAACTAGTACTAGGCGTATAACCCGAACGGGTAGAACTGTAATGATTAGAAATCGTTGACTCACTATTTGTAGCATATAATCATACACTTGTTAAAATTGTGCAATATCATTTTGATGGTCGAATTACTTTAAACTATTAAGGAAGAATGACCCTGAGAACTGGACGATTCCTGGGTAGCACAGTGGTAGAACATTGGCACGCTAAGCCAAGGGTCCCGGCTTCGATTACCATGTTCAACTGCCATTTTTCAAAATTTACAAAAATGTGGATCTATATCTCACTGTTATACAGTAACAACTCACAAATAATTGGCAGCAGAATGTTATTATATCAAATCTCCAAGGTCACATATAAGTTCGAGAATGCCCCTAAATACAGGGCAACATTCTCACTGTGCTGTACTGTTGGTTGCGTTCTGAATACCTCACGCCGTTTAATCATTTAACCTGTAAACATGGTTCATGGTTGATTTTCACGTTTGCTGGGGGAACGAACATTGTTCTTTAGATTTAACTGAGGGTCACGGAACTATAAACAACATATTTAAATATATTTTGTCTCTAATTATATTTTAACAGATGTTCTAATTTTGTTATTTCGTAATTAGGGGTTGTTTAAAAATATAAAGCTTGTAGAACAGTTTTTAATTGTATACATTTTTGCATCACATGTATTTAATTACATTATTAGGATTAATAGATAGAATTTATGGAAAATGTACCCGCATTTACGTAAAAGTAGAGTGGATGGGAAACCATTTAGGGGTATCCACACTCAATACAGCTGGCCCGGATTCGAACCTCAACCCGCCTGTTATCGACAAATGAAACCATATGAGCTTGACGTTTAGGCCGCTTGTACATTTTACACCCATGTGGGTCTTAATTAAGTAATTTTGTTTGATTAAGCAACAAATTAACTCAATTTGAAGTGAGACACTTACCAATATTTTGCTGCATTATGTCTACATTATCTCTATTGATGTATTTTTCTCTTTTGACTCAAAATTACAACATTTTATTTGTGTTGGTAAGATATTATTGCTATCATCACTATTCGAGGTAGAAATTGCCTAAGCTTCTGTATATATTATGTAAGATAAATGAACATGTATAATAACTTATAGCCGGTCAAGGCAAGTGTATACCATTGTGGTTGAATCTAATCTGGAAGTTTGAGTTCGATCTCCGGTTGGGTGCATTAGTTGTATTTTCTACTAGAATTAAGATTTAAATTCTCTTTCTAGGCAAATTCTTTTGTATTTATTTGGATGCATCATTCTGATTTTTATTAATCTTTATCATATAGTAGTGTCCGTGAATATCGTAACTGATAAAAAGTTTAGCGGACTTGGGTTCGATTCCGGTTATTCAGGTCCGTCCTTCAATTAGTGAATAGCCAGTCTCTAGAACTAGTTGTGAAATGTTGTCCTAAGTTATGTTGGTTTTAAGTCATGCGCTAATTTCTATGTTTAGAAAGTGCATGATAATAAATAGTCACTAATAATTATCTGATGATAAGGTATTTACAGTAAAGCTTCAGTAACTAAAGCTATTGGTTTGAATCGCTAATATCGCTTGCATCAAATTTTAAGCTATCTCTGCTTTATTTTTAAAACTAAAGTGTATAGCTCATGTTAAGGTCAATTGCAAAA
>CABFWO010004886.1:0-47771 GCA_902155825.1 Timema genevievae
TTGTCCATCATAGATCAGCCTCTATCATTATTAATGTGTATTTGTCCATCATAGATCAGCCTCTATCATTATTAATGTGTGTTTGTTCATTATAGATCAGCCTCTATCATTATTAATGTGTATTTGTCCATCATAGATCATCCTCTATCATTATTAATGTGTGTTTGTTCATTATAGATCAGCCTCTATCATTATTAATGTGTGTTTGTCCATCGTAGATCATTCTCTATCGTTATTAATGTGTGTTTGTCCATCATACATCAGTCTCTATCGTTATTAATATGTGTTTGTCCATCATACATCAGTCTCTATCGTTATTAATGTGTGTTTGTCCATCATAGATCAGCCTCTATCATTATTAATGTGTGTTTGTCCATCATAGATCAGCCTCTATCATTATTAATGTGTGTTTGTCCATCATAGATCAGCCTCTATCATTATTAATGTGTGTTTGTTCTT
Organism: Timema genevievae; assembly: GCA_902155825.1. Lineage (NCBI taxonomy): Eukaryota > Metazoa > Arthropoda > Insecta > Phasmatodea > Timematidae > Timema > Timema genevievae. The sequence goes on from CABFWO010004886.1 coordinate 460, forward strand.
CATACATCGGTCTCTATCGTTATTAATGTGTGTTTGTTCACTATACATAGGTCTCTCTATCAATATTAATGTGTGTTTGTTCACTATACATAGGTCTCTCTATCAATATTAATGTGTGTTTGTTCACTATACATAGGTCTCTATATCAATATTAATGTGTGTTTGTCCATCATAGATCAGTCTCTATCATTATTAATGTGATTTCGTCTGGCCTTCATATATTAGTCCTCCTATCAGCATTAGTGTATGTCTGTTCATCATACATTAGTATATTTGTCCATATTAATATGTATACGTTTGTTCCTTATAATCAGCCTCTCTGTTAGTATGCATGTGTGTTCGTCTGTATTTCATACATCAGTCTATAGCTCAGTGTTCATGTGTGTCCATTCATCATGCATCAATCTATGCCCAGATTCACTTTTATCTTCAGTCTCTTTGTCCGTATTCAAGTGTGTCCAACCCTTATACAAATGGTCTATCTGTCCATTTCCACATCCAAACAAACTTCCCAAGCTATACCCATCCTTACATTTGCCTGTTCAACATAGTAGCTTTTATCAGTTAATGCTTGGATCAATTTATTTTCTTGAAATACACTCTTTTTTTGTCAGCTCTATTCCTGGCATTCTACAATAATACATTTTTTAAATTCCTGTCTGCATATAACTGTTACATCTCTCTATTCTGGTTTAAATACACCTTTTTGTGCTTGTTCAACTGACAGCCTGTACACTAACACATATTTATTTCACAACTATCTACAAATAGACAAATGATAATTTACTATTCTATATCAGGAAAAATTTAAACTAATTTTCGTTGTTAGTAATAAAAATAAGATAAATAAAGCTGTAATAAATATAATGAATCAAATTCTTGAAAATGTCAACCTTTGTCACTGCGCTCAACAGGGCGTATATTTATTCAACATTTTTCAGAAGTTTTATATCATTTATGCTGGGCAAGGAGATGTCCCAAGAATCATTTTTAGCTAATATTTTCCAAATCTTAGGCCCTATATTAATCGTCATCACTAGGTGATCAATCTTGCGATTGGTTTGCTGTAGCTCTCCACTTTTGCCTATTTTGGACCAAATTGTTTACATATTTGCACCTTCTTCTACCAACATCATTTGCCAGCTGATTCATGCATTCCAGTCTTGGTCTCCGTCTTAAATTTCTACCTTCCCATCTCCTTATCTAATTATCTTCGTCAAACTATCAAGTCTCAGTACATGTCCTATCATGTTAACTCTTCTGTGATGTATACCTTTCCAAAGTTTCCTTTCTTCATTTGCTTTTCTTAGCTCTTCTGTATTAATACCATCTACATCTATGATATTTTCATTATTATTCATTCAAATGCTTCTAATCGTTTCCTTTCAGTTGCATCAATTACCTATGCTTCACATCCAAAAAGCGCAACGCTCCAAACATAAGCCTTTAGGAAACTTTTCCTGATTTCCAATATCAGTGGCAGGATAATTTTATTAGAGTATTTTTATAAACATTTTATAGACACAGAATTATACCAGAAGACCTACAAACTAACTTAATCTCAAACAGCTAATGAAGAAGTGAATAGCTTGCATTAACACCTTGAATGCTAGATTGTGGGTAGTAATGAATATATTAAAAACATTCAGTTTATTTGGAAATCCTTTGGTTACGAAAATCATCATAATCATTAACTGTTTTTAGTCTTTGGTCGGATCAGTTTAGTAAAATGCCTCCATCTTCCTCTTTCCTTTCACCACCATTCTTCGCTTATTTGCTTCCATTCTTCTCATCTCACTTGAACACTTGATATTATCTGCCCTTCTATCTCTTTATTGGTCTCCCTTGCAGTTTTTTTTCCTAATTACCATATGGTTATGAACATGGCATCGATATATTTTAAGTTTAAGTAAGAATATGTATAACATATAAATTGATGTACTTGGGATATAACTAAATAATTCACTAAAATGGTTGGTATAGATTTAACAAACATTGCGTGGAGTGTCAGGAGAATGCAATTTGTTAATAAAGGGAAAATACTACAATTTCCAAAATGAGAACTAGAATTTGTAATGTTTGGCAGAATATTTAATCAAATTCTGCGATATTTCTTCAAAATAAATTCCAAGCTGGTTTATCTTTAGTTCTCTGCAACTTACTTGGATTCCGCTACGCCTTCTTGGAGCTCCGAAGATTCTTCCTCACAAAAGGAGCTAAGGAAACTTGACATGCACCAACTTTATGATCTGATAGTTAACGCTCGAGAGGAAAGTTTGCGGCTGGGACGCTGTAAACTTTCTTCATATGAACTTTTCAAACTATTTGCTTCAGCAGATTCCACTGGAAACACACGATTCTAAGGTTTTAATGGGATGCTATAGTTCATTTCACAAACCCTTAAGCTATATAAAGACACCAACCCTTGAAGTGAAATACGTTCCTTTTAATGAAATTTGGAAAGTTCTTTAGATCATTATTTGGAAACGAGAAATATCAACCACCTTCGGAAAATGTATATAGCATAAACAAGAGAAAAAGTTCAATTGTTTTTGTCCCTTTGTAGGTTAATGCGAAAAGAGGATGATAAAACGATTACTGTTGGTTTGTGCTTATTATGTTTATCTTTGAGACTAATGGATTGATGTCAGCACAACATAAAACAGGCATGGAAACCTACAAGTAAATCCACGTATTAAGTTTTAGATTTTATTCATCATTAAGATATAACCCTGGCTATATAAATTTATTAAATTAAGGAAATGTTGGTGCTATTAAAGTAGCATCTTTCATTATTAGAATTGTAACATTTATAAAAGTTGGCATGTCTTTAATAAGACTTTAAGGATATTAAAATAGTAAGTCAAAATAATTGGCCAAAGCTGGCTTAAATTTTGAAATAAAATTCATTTAATGATTTTAGCTAAAATTGTTGGTCCTAGAACCCTAAAACTTAATTAGAACATTACTAAATTATGTTAGTGTTAACGGTTTTTATACCTTCAAACATTAAGATAAAGGTGACTCATTTAAAAAACTATACATTTTATACTTATTCTATTAGACTCAGTATAAGTCAGTGCAAAGTAGAACTTTCGAACATTATTAAGCTATGCTAATTTTGGAAAAGAATCTCAACTGTTTTGAAAATGTTAGGAAATAGAATAATTTAATATTATTTTAGCAAAGCGTATCGGGCTAGATTAACTTCAAATGATGAAGCTATCACACATAAATCAGAGCACTTTTAGTTTCTAGGCAAGGAATCTCTTTAATTGAAACGTGCGCTTAGCTGAAATGAAATTGGATCTAAAGTAAGTGAGTGGAGATAAGCATTGGAGGACTTGGTGCAGTAATCCTTAGGGAAGATTTAAAGACCCTCCCTCTCCTATTCCCTCCCTCTTAGTGGAAGGGCGCAGAAACACCGACACAGAGGAATCTTTTAGAAGCAATCTCCCGTGAACGCACTTCTAAAGAGAAAGGGAGAGGAAGAACCTTAATCCCTTCCCTAGGAAAGGGTTGTGAATGGGGTGCAGGAAGTAGCTTCATTATTTAGCGAGCCAGAGAGGGTGGCTGGCGGCAGAGGGGTAGTTGTGAGGGATCAGAATGGGAACTTGGAGGGTAGTTCAGTTTGTGTCCACGGGAGCGTAGTTTCCCTCCTGGGGACGGGACGGTGGGGGGCGGTTCAACGTCAACTCTTGTGTGAAGACAGACAGAGAGAGAGACCTACCTCGACACAAGACCACAATAAACTATGACACACAATGAAAGTAATGTTTTAATTTACTTCTTGCCACGAAGTAGGGATGGACGTTGAATGAAAAATATCGATGTCTCCACAGATACTGTGAAAAAATCGTCTGAAAAATATTTAGCATAGGTAAGTTTTTTAAATATATTAAATAACCACAACTGAAATTGTGAAATACATTTTAATGGATGAATTTAAGATTCCAATATAAATTCAAACTAATTGGATTCATTAAATGTATAAATATACATGATAAAACTTGTAAAATAAATATAAATAGTGTTTGGTTCTCTAACTAAAACAACTACAATCTGATACAAACACGTAACTCAAGTTGGCCCACCACATTGCCAATTAGTTGTTTTTTGTTTAACCGTTTTTGCTCCATTTGTGCTCATATGTGCCCGAACATAAATTTGTACTCTGAAAATAGCCCTTTTAGATAACATTTAATGTGGTGGTCCAACTTGAGCTCAAGTTAGCCCACCACATATTGAAAACCACAACATAACAACATTTTACTTAGGTCACTCCATTGTGCTCCATTTGTGCTCATATGTGCCTGAAAATAAAAATTCATGCTTTAAAATTAGGCATTCTAGAGAACATTTAATGTGGCGGCCTAACTTTAGCTTTCCCTCTATCATAGCCTTTATAAAACTTGAACTCAAGCTAGCCCACCACATATTAAAAAACACAACATAGCAAAATTCTATTCATACCATTTGATTGTGCTCCATTTGTGATCATATGTGCCCAAAAATGAACATTTATGCTTTAAAGTTAGATTTTCTAAAGAGCCTTTAATATGTTGGGATAACTTGAGCTTTCCATATAACTTGACCTGTAGAAAACTTGAGTTCAAGCTAGCCCACCACATCTTGATAAAATTACTATATAACGAAATACTGTTTGTTCCATTCGTCTGTCCTTCGTTTTTGCCCATATGTGCCCAAATACGAACTTTTCAGCTGTGAAAATAGGCCTTTAATATAACATTTAATGTGCCGGGGAAACTTGAAAAACACAACATAAAAAAGTTTTACCTACGTCACTCCATTGTGCTTAGTTTGTGCTCATATGTGCCCAAAAATGAAAATTGTGCTCTAAAAATAGGCAATCTAAAGAATATCTAATATGATTTCGAGTAATCTAATCTTGACCATTTATATCAGTTTTCAGAGCTCTAAAGTAAATATGGAACTTACAGACCTAGTGCACATTTATTTTAAAATCATATTTTATGAATGTTCTTCTTAAGTGATCAAAAGATATGTTGAAGTTTGTAATTCCAGCAAACCTTATGCCCGTATAATTTGAATCCTAGCAGGAAAAAAATATTAGACTTTTCAACGAGATGTTAGAAATAACTTTTTTATTCAACAGAGAAGGTTTTTAGTAAGGAGACGGTACTATATCAGTAATGACCTGCATAGAGGAAGGAAATCACAAAGTGTTATACTTTAGATATTAAACTCCAAACTTTAAAATGTACCAGAGGTATAGTCAACCCTATCTGTTGGGAAGATTAGCATCCAAATACAAGCTTGATGAAGACATTATACTCCAATGTCAGTGGTGTGCCAGGTGAAGGGTTGATGTGATTGCCATCCAAATACAAGCTTGATGACGTCATTATACTCCAATGTCGGTGGTGTGCCAGGTGAAGGGTTGATGTGATTGCCATACAAATACAAGTTCAAGACATCATTATACTCCAATGTCGGTGGTGTGCCAGGTGAAGGGTTGATGTGATTGCCATCCAAATACAAGTTCGAGACATCATTATACTCCAATGTCAGTGGTGTGCCAGGTGAAGGGTTGATGTGATTGCCATCCAAATACAAGCTTGATGACGTCATTATACTACAATTTCGGTGGTGTGCCAGGTGAAGGGTTGATGTGATTGCACATCCAAATACAAGTTCAAGACATCATTACACTCCAATGTCAGTGGTGTGCCAGGTGAAGGGTTGATGTGATTGCCATCCAAATACAAGTTCGAGACATCATTACACTCCAATGTCAGTGGTGTGCCAGGTGAAGGGTTGATGTGATTGCCATCCAAATACAAGTTCAAGACATCATTACACTCCAATGTCGGTGGTGTGCCAGGTGAAGGGTTGATGTGATTGCCATACAAATACAAGTTCGAGACATCATTATACTTCAATGTCGGTGGTGTACCAGGTGAAGGGTTGATGTGATTGCCATTTAAGTACAAGTTCGATACATCATTATACTCCAATGTAACTGACGTGCCAAGGGGAGGTTTCATGTGACTACCACCAGAAAGTTTGGTGACGTCATGATACTCAAGTACCAGTGGGGCAGCCAAGCGGAGAGTTCTGATAGAAAGGCCAACGAGATCGTCTTCTGTCACAGTAATCCAGTGGATGGTTCATCGTCATCTATTCTGTTTGTTGTGTCTAATTGGTGGTACAAGTAATTAGCATTTACTCAGGCTAAACAGAGAAAGTGATTAAAGAGTCAATGAGTTATATCGAACAAATTGAAAGCGAACAGAATGGGAAGTAACTTTGAAACTAATGAGGCATGACTCAAGCCCTAATTATTATAATTCACACGAAATAAACAAATTGTTGGACAAAGTTTGATTAATTACTTTTTAGTAAAATTATATATTGGATTGAGAGCAGTATTTTTTAGAAAACTTGTCTTTATTATTCTATTATATCTGAGCTTTAATTTAAACTTGATCATAAATACATTTTTGACCTCAAGGGGTTCAATATTTTTAGAACTAGGCTTTGTAGGAAATTTGCCAAAATAAGGGAGATCAGCACAAATAATCATAAAAGCCTTAAAATTTAAAATGTGGGGCTTTACATTTCAAAAATTAATAGAAAAAATAGCTTTTAAAGGTGGAATAAAACTTAAAATTCGTCAACCAGTTATAGGGATCATTTCAGATAGTAATAAAAGTATGAAGAATTGAAAATAAAAAATATAGATTTTGAAAAAGGAAAGGTGAGAAATTTACCAAGAATAAATGGAAAAACATCTTAGATGTGAAGTCTAAATTATTTAATTATTTGTTTGTTTGCAGGCAGAAATAGGGATCTCACGGATATGCAATAAAGTCTTAAAATTAATTTATTCAAAACGGTGGTGTTTGAAATGGAGGGTAGCCATTGGAATTTTAAAAACCAATAAAAATGGTGACGCATAATGAAATATTGTATAGTCATAAAATGCGGCAGATGCTCGTGCGAAGGATGGGCTACACTTCTAGCCTTTAGTAGAGTAAAGTATCAATGAGGGCTGCAGGAACAAAGTAATAATAGTAGACTTTATAAATACAATAGCGTCTAGATAACTTGAGGTGGATGGTCCCGAGACTATCTTGGATTACTGAAAACTCGGGCTATACGGAGTAAAATGGAAACACTTAGCAGAGAAGGGTAGCTGTGAGTTAAAGAATACGTGTAAAAAAATGTCATTACACAATAAACAAAGAAGACAAACGGGTAAATTCGAATTCGGCCCCACCAATCCTTTGGAAGTACTATTTCGGCCCATAGACCATATGAATTCTGCCCCATGAAACAACCAAAAACTTTACTTCTCATTTTGCACAAACTTAGGATTACGTTATATGACTAGGCTTGTTTAGGTTATGATCATGTTATACCATAGGCTAGGTTAGGTTATGGTCGTGTTGAGTCTTATATTAGGTTAGGATTACTTAAACTTTGATTGTGTTGTGCCATAGGTTAGGTTAGGTAGGGTTGGGTTAGCCTGGGCTATGTTCGGCTAGGTTAGGATAGGTTCATATTCTAAAAATTGAAAAATGACACCTGGACACGGGAATTGAACCCGAAACCTTTGGCTTAGTACTCCAATGCTTTAACCACTGAGCTATCCAGGAATCGTCCAGTGCCAGGGCCATTCTTCACTCATATTTTAAGGCAGAGTCTATGATGGACGTGCGGAAATCGTTGGCTAAAAATGTGTGATTTTAATGAGATCACGAGCTATCAGATAACGCAGCCACCTTCGACTCGGTAGTTGGCTTATTGCTGCCGCTTGTGTAATTATTATAATTGTAAGGGATTGCATATTTTAAGAATCAAATAGCCAAAGCTATTATTTAGGCAGGTGTCATTTTTCAATTTTCCGAATATGATATCTAGATGGAGTAATCCTCACTAAATGCATAAATAATAGCTCTGGCTATTTAATTCTTAGGACAGGTTCAGTTTGTGTGTTGTACTAGCCATCACTTGCTGTCTTTCATTCACCTTGAGAAAATATTTTACGGAGTTCGGGGAAAAAACGATAACCCTCATTCTATGAAAAAATATGTTAGCATGGATTTATGGTAGCTTACCTATTGAACTACAAGTAATTTTAGTCTGTCGATATTTTGAGAATAACTTATGCTAACGAATATTTTAGCTATTTCTTAAAGCTAGATTTAATGATTTTATAGATTTTCAAATAGTGAAAATATTCGGTATTCCATCTAAATCCATGGGGGGGTTATCATGTGGTTGCCCCAACCTCCTTATTTACATTCATATTTATCGTAACTCCACAACAGCCGAGACGGAGTTATTACACCAACATGGGCCCTAACTCCGACCATCAGCCTTCCAAACCATTCTTAACGGGGCTGAGTTATTACACAAACATGGGCCCTAACTCCGACCATCAGCCTTCCAAACCATTCTTAACGGGGCTGAGTTATTACACCAACATGGGCCCTAACTCCGAACCAACATGGGCCCTAACTCCAACCACCAGCCTTCCAAACCATTCTTAACGGGGCTGAGTTATTACACCAACATGGGCCCTAACTCCAACCACCAGCATTCCAAACCATTCTTAACGGGGCTGAGTTATTACACCAACATGGGCCCTAACTCCGACCATCAGCCTTCCAAACCACTCTTAACGGGGCTGAGTTATTACACCAACATCGGCCCTAACTCCGACCACCAGCCTTCCAAACCACTCTTAACGGGGCTGAGTTATTACACCAACATGGGCCCTAACTCCGACCACCAGCCTTTCAAACCACTCTTAACGGGGCTGAGTTATTACACCAACATGGGCCCTAACTCCAACCACCAGCCTTCCAAACCATTCTTAACGGGGCTGAGTTATTACACCAACATGGGCCCTAACTCCGACCATCAGCCTTCCAAACCATTCTTAACGGGGCTGAGTTATTACACCAACATGGGCCCTAACTCCGACCACCAGCCTTCCAAACCACTCTTAAATTGGGAATGTAGGGAACGTTAGAAAAGGTAGGTGTTTTTTGCAGTTTTTATAGTAAAACATTTGTTTGGTCAAAATGAATCAAATATGTCTCCAGTGGAAACATATAGTTTAATTTTCTTCACGCAGTGATAACAACAATTGTTGAATATCTGTCGAGGGTGTCCTGAAGTGTATCGACAACTTTTTCTCAACATTTAAAAAATTTCTAACCTAATGCCACTATGCTCATGACGGATATTCAACAACTGTTGAGGTCACCGTGGGAAGAACTATATTTCTACTGGAATAATATTTGGTTTATTTTGGCCAACATTTTTTTTCCCTATAAAAAATTAAATAAGATTGCACCTAAATCCTCAACTTGACGGGACTGAGATCGTATGCAGTCAAACAAAATTTACGAGATACTTGTGACGCTACACGATACGATGATTGTACAATAGGAGTGTTGCAGCCTTGGATAATAGATAGATGGATATCGATGATGGAGATTATAATGTGGTTTAATATTGTCTAAGATAATCACCTTATAATAATAATAATAATAATAATAATAATAATAATAATAATAATAATATATCTTTAACCCAAGGGTTTGTCCTGATGTGAGTCCCATTCATCCCGAGCATGCACTCAACCCTTCGACCAGTCAGTACTTCCCGCACTATCTGGGAGAAAGCACATGTCCTAGGTAAGTGCTAAAAATGCTGTAGGTTCCCGCTGCTCTCCGCACTGGATTTCTACGAGCGAACGATAAAAAGCCTATACATTTTTCTGGAAAGGTATTTCCACACACCTCACAAATATATTTTACAAGCCACAATTGACATGAGACCGACCGCTTTATTTTCCCTCCGGAGGAAGTTGTGCTACGGATTGTTATCGCTCCGTTAAAGTCCGCTGTTCTTGGCCGTGTTTGAGCCCGCAAATATCGGGAACTGAAGTGAGCACTTCGCCCCAAATCCACAGACCTTACACAGACCTAGTATATATCACTTCACTAAATCTCACCTTTTAAAATAAATGAGTGTGCAATCACTCCACATCTTGAATATATACAAACTGGCGAGGGGGAGGCTTAAGTTTAAATGTATAGCAAGCTTCAACAAACCCTCCTTTTAAAAATAAAATCTGCGTACTCCCTCAATTTCAACCTCACTAGAAGGATTAAAAACTCCTCTCCAAGGAAAAATGTCAAGAGACGCTATGCTCCAACTTTTCGTAATCGACTCTTTTTTTTATTTCACTATCAATTCTTTGACAAAACTGAGCATTTCTCTAATTACTAAAAAATATATCAAAACATATTTCCTTCCACCCAAAAAATCCTTTTTAATCGACTTCAATTATGTTAAAGAATCAAAAATATTAGTAAGATTTAGGGTTAAGCGAGTTTCAAATTTACTCTCGGATAAGTTATACAATATGGCCACTGGTTTTAGAAGGGTGAGTAACCATTTGTTGGGGATTATTTTGAGAGGGGGATTTTACTCCTCTAACTACGAGAAGGGTGGGGCTCGAGTCCTAATTGAAAAGTTTTACTTAGATGGCCTCACCGAGGCCAAAGAGGCACAGTAGCATGAATTACCGGTTTCAGAGATTTTTTTTTATGGTTTGATTTTATATTAAATCTTCAATTGGGAACCACGCAACACAACCAGAATTACTCTAAAAATCATATTCCTTTCTCACAAATATATTAGTAAAGTTTTATCATTATTCATACATATTTTAATTAGAAGCACTAGAATTTTGCTATGAAGAAAATGGATAGCCACTAAAATTTCGAGACTAACTATTTTTATCAGTGAATTGTCAGATCTTCCAAACTGTTAAATTTAAAATCTAATAGCTTTTGCTCTTTCCTTGAATGAAGATCTTTTTCTTACACGATTTTATTCTAAGGGTATAATTTAAAAATCAATTGCTTAGGGCGTTTAAATGACCTTGAAATTTTTTCCCACATGGTTTACACATGAATTACATATTTCGTTTGGTTTATTATTTAATTTTCAAAAGAAAATCTTTTGATCGTTTTTAATTAAATAGGTAATTAAAGTTGAAATAACCTACATTACAGGAAATAGTTATTTTATTAAGAATAGTAATAATAGAGGGTGATGAATTTATTGTTCTATTCCGAAAAATCACTTCTTTAGTAATAATTATAAAGTTGGAGTTTTCATTTTCTTGTTCATATGTGTTAATACTCCTAGTTAATACTCTTCCTCGTTGAAAATGAGTTAATGTCACATTTTTCACACTTTTTTTCTAGTGTAAAACTCAAAATATAAGCTTGTTAAGGAAAAAGGGTCTAATTTAAATTATTTGGAGAATGTGGTGGGCCAACTTGATGCACTTCTAAGCGGTTATTCTACTGACGCTCTTGATTGTTCCTACATCAGATGCTGCATCATACAAGTGGTATGTCAGTACTGGTGTTGGACACTCCATTAGATACTGCATCATGCAGGTGGTATGTCAGTAGCTGTGTTGGACACTCTATCAGATGCTGCATCATGCAGGTGGTACGTCAGTACCAGTGTTGGACACTCCATTAGATGCTGCATCATACAGGTGGTATGTCAGTACCGGTGTTGGACACTCCATTAGATGCTGCATCATGCAGGTGGTATGATAGTACCGGTGTTGGACACTCCATTAGATGCTGCAACATGCAGGTGGTATGATAGTACCGGTGTTGGACACTCCATCAGATGCTGCATCATTCAGGTGGTACGTCAGTACTGGTGTTGGACACTCCATCAGATGCTGCATCATGCAGGTGGTATGCCAGTACTGGTGTTGGACACTCCATCAGATGCTGCATCATGCAGGTGGTATGATAGTAGCAATGTTGGACACTCCATCAGATGCTGCATCATTCAGGTGGTACGTCAGTACCGGTGTTGGACACTCGCTATCGAGGTTTCCGATGAAAGGAAGAGCTCGCTAATGAGCACGACCTTGAAGGCTGGTGACCAGTGGAGCGTTGCCACCGTCACGTTGACCGGTTCCCACGGAACGTACTGTACTCAGTGTCAGGAGGGACCGTCTTAATGGTGACGTCATGCTGCCCCTGTGACAAATCATGGTTCGATGTTAGAATTCAATCATACTTTATCTGTGACTTCATTCTCCAAAGTTACATATCACGGTACTATATTAGAATTCAATCATAATCTTGCTATTACGTCACTATCCCCGTGTGATATATCTCGGTTCAACGTTAGAATTCAATAATAAGGGTCTGGGCTGGATGGATTGAGGAAATTTTTCAAAAATGGTTTCCCACTCTACCTACACACCAAAGAGGGTACATTTAACTTTCGAGATCCCCATGTGAAGAAAATTAAACTCTATGTTTCGATTAAAAAAGTTGTTATATAAAAACTGCAAAAACACTGACCTTTTATTGCGTCTCCTACATTCCAACATTAAGAGTACCTGCTACAGGAAAAATGACTGATATCTTAGATATTTACTTAAACCTGAACTAAACGTCTCAATGTAGTTGATATAAAGCGTTCTTAGTTTGTATAAAGTGTTATAAATAGAGCTGGAAGTATTTTCCTGTTAACAATGTATTGTCATATTTATATATTTAATTGATTTCAAGGGTGACCGGGTGGTCTATGGGTAAGGTTTCAGACTTCTTTGCTGGGGGTCCGGGGTTAATTCCTCGGTCCCGGCATAGATTTATCTGATTGCCAAACCTCTGACAAGATGTGTATTAATCACAACTTGTGAATGTGAAGAGTGCCAGGCCTCCACCGTGGTTCGGATTCCACGTTAAACTGTAGGTCCTCCATTTCATCTCACAATCACCCTACCATTACACATTAGCGTAAGTGCGTATAACCCGAACGGGTACTAAGACGCGGTGCTAATAATAATAATAATAATAATAATAATAATAATAATAATAATAGTAATAATAATAATAATATTAATAATAATTGATATCAGTTTAGCTGCTGTACAATGAATGTAGTTGGATAAAACTCCCTTCGTTGTATTGTTTGGATAATCTTTAAACTTTTACCTACTTGTTGTATCGAGATTTGTACAAATGAACAGGTCATTAACAAACTTTATGAATGAATTCCTCCATCATTACACTTCTGACATATAATGAAAAATACGGAATGGCTTTTAATTCTTTTAATTAGTACGTTTTAACAAAATGACTAATAACTTTATGTGCATAGCTACTAGAATTTAGATTATACTTTGTGAACAAATATATCATATCAATACACGTCTTACAAACTAACTTAACTATAGAATAGACACAAAACCCAGTCTACCGACAGTAAATACATTACTGTGAAAGGGAAAAACCTCTATTTTAGAAATGAGATATTTTGCAGCTATGCTGAGAATCAAACTATGGCTCCTTAACTTAAATGTTAAGTTGTACACTTTTTCTTAGCACCACGTCTTACTGCCTGTTCAGGTTATATACAGTAGCCCCACGGCTTCTTTGGTGCTGACTGACAGTTCACAGCTGACTTCTGACAGTCAACATTTAGGTATATACCTAAATGTTGACTGTCAGAAGTTACAGCTGCTAAACACATGTTTTTTGAAGATCATATGGTTCGGCGTAGGGATACATAATTTGGTCTGGTAACTTTTCAAAGCCATCAGCTGTCAGCTGTGAGCTGTCAGTCAGCACCAAAGAAGCCATGGGGCTACTGTACATAAGCTATAAACGGTGAGGAGTATAATAGTTTAGAAGGTGTGCACCTGCAATAGCGTGAGTAGAGACTAAGGGAGACACACTGACAAATTTAGAGTGTAAAATCATCTTCTGTTTTCCCAGCCGGGCTTCAAGCGGATACCAAGATAAATGCGAATATATTGCCTTAGACAGTGCGTCCCCTTGTGTGAGTGGTTTCTGATAACTAGAGTTTCTCTAAACTAAAGCTTTGACACATTACTGAAGATTATAAATATCAAATGAGCTAATTAATACAAATCTTTACAAAAAAAAAAAGCTAATTCATGGGTATAATGTGTGTGTGGACCAACATATGAATTATATTAAATATTATTTATTTTGTAAAAACATTATATTAATCTTCACCCAAACAAGATAAATTTGTTATGCCGGGATCACGATCAACTTAGCGTTTACGTAACGTAACGTTAATTTAAAGTTTACCTAGGCTAATGTAAAGAAACAAATGTGTGATCAGGATTCACGTAAAGTAACATAACAACTAGAGCAAAACACAAACAATGAATTTGAACTGTTAAAAAAATGGTTCACTAAAAATGAAACCCAACCACTTAGGTCTGATGAGGCTGCAAGTACTTACAATAGAGGTTTTACTGGATGTACAGAATAAAGTGTAACAAGAGGCTACGACTTTTTAGATTTCGCGAGAGGCCGACAAACTTCCATTCTTCTCCTCTCACTCACACACTCGCTGCTATCTGCTCCTCCCATATTTCTCTTCTTCTCCCTTGCCGTCCTTACCTACATACTTCATCTCCATCATTCTCCTTGATAGATATTCTTTCCTTTTCCATCCTCATTGCATGATCAAACTATCTAATCCTTGCCTCCTCTAACATCTCATGCACTCCCTGTACCCCAACTCTTGCTCGGACAACTTCATTCCCAATCCCGTTTCTCCTTGTAACATCCGCTACAAATAAAATATAATACACTCTTTTACCTTCGTAGACTGCACTATGGCCTGAGATTATAATATAATCACTGCATCTTACTACCTGTTCAGGTTATACGCGTATGTATCTGGGCCTGTATAGTGGTCAGCGTACCTGGCTATCAGTCTAGGTGTCCCAGGTGCGATTCCCGACTTGTACACTGAGGTTTTCTCCAACAAAAGTTTAACTATCCCACCAGGGTTTAGTTGGTTAGGAAGTTAGGTCAAGTGTTTCTACTGGTTTCACACACCCCATATTCACTATCATCACGTCATCTCATCGGGTCATGGAATATGTATGATTAGTACATTTGGGAATCCCCCGGGTAATGGTACATTAGTACCGGCTAATATTTACACTACTGAGCTACAAATTATGTAGCCAAGACTCGCATGAATAAACATACGGTGCGTATAACCCGAACGGGTAGTAAGACGTGGTGCTAATAATACTAATAAACATACGCTTAAATGACGTGTACCATTTTAGATGAAATCTAACTCTCATTTTTATGGAAGGAGAGGGAAAACCATTTTGGGAAAAAACCAACTTCAGTAAACCCGACCGTGAATTGAACCCCGATCTTCCATTTTCCAGCAGGCCAGTCTAACATGAGAGTGTCGGCTTAGACCGTCTGTCCATTTAAGCGGGTTTGATCTTATAAACTGCGCTGGAGTGGAGCAATGCAAGATAAACGAAGGGTGACCTGGTGGTCTAGGGGTAAGGTGTCAGACTTCTGTGCTGAGGTCCGAGGTTCAATCCTCGGTCCCGGCACAGATTTATCTGATTGCCAAACCCTTCCTTCACCTCTGACAAGACGTGTATTAATCACAGCTTGTGAATGTGAGGAATGCCAGGCCTCCACCGTGGTTCGGATTCCACGTTAAACTGTAGGTCCTTCATTTCATCTGACAATCACCCTACCATTACACGTTAGCATAAGTGCGTATAACCCGAACGGATAGTAAGACGCGGTGCTAATAATAATAATAACTAGCAGCGTGAATGCCGATCATGAGTCAGTTTGGCTGAGTTTCTGATCGCTACAGGCGGTTGACGATCCAACATGTCCTTCATAGAATCAGCCTGAGGGCTGAATGATGTATGAGACGATCCGGTATAGCTCCATGGTTTGACCTATCGCTCGCCAAGTCAAGTATCCCGGGGTCAACTTGTTTGTTTGGTCCCCGTCCGTCCCGGATCTGAGCCGTAAATTACACTAATGAGGTAGGGTTGGGGAAGGTAAATCTAGGAGTAAATGTACCCGCCTTTGAATTAAAGTCAATAAGGAAAGTTTTTAGGGTAAAATACTCTCAATACACCGTACCGGGACCCGAAACCCAAGCTCCACTCAAACGGCAATCCAGAGTAACACGAGAGTGACGCGTTAGACCATGTGACCACAGATGCGGGTTACGTGAAAGTAGATCTAGTAACTCACTAGCTGTCAGATAAGGCCCTTATATGTAAATTAGTCTGTTATTGTTACTATTTCAGCAATTTAAGTCTAACCTCAAAGTAAGATAAGTGGGATACGAGAGGTTACTACTTTCATTTCATTTTCATTTATTTGAGGTATTTACGTGCTTTTTCTGAACTCACTGATTATAACAGCACACGACTTACAAACTAACTTAAAATCTAGAACATAAACAACATCCAGACCCCTGCCGTTAATTCATCACTGTGAAAGGGGAAACGACCTGGCCAGGAATCAAACCTGAGACCCTTAGTTCAATATACAGATGCGCGACCAATTGAGCTAAGGTGTCGAACTGTTACTACTTCCTTTCAGCCAGAGATACAATTTTATACTTTGTTTTTTTCCTTATGATTTAGCTTGTAAAATAAAGTATTGGAATTAAATAGTAATATTTTAATAGCTTAAAAATAGTTTCGATTTAATAATTTTTTAAAAACGAAGTTTCACAATAAATGGAATAGCTACAAATATTGATTGGAGCAGGAAGCTTTGATGCAGCGTCTGTTGTAATGTGTGGATAAGTGTCTGAAAGTGTCATTCGGTAGAGGCTGGTAAGGTAGGTAGGAGTCTGGAGGTTGAATCCGCCGGTGGTGCGGAAATGAAATAGCGAGCTTACTTCTCAAGTTGAAGGACACCTTCTTGTCAGTTTGTTTTGTTGAGCTGGTGGCCGCTGGTATCTTGATACCAGGAGGGGTACAACGATGGTACCCATGCAGTGTAATTGGTGTAGTAGAGAGGAAGAGGAGAGGGGGGAGCATGCACGCAGACAAGCAGATGCGAGAGGATAGATAAAGGTGTTGCACTTGTAATAATAACAACAGCAGGAACAATGGAAGCAGAGCAAGACTCGCACGCCGGTCACTGGCCCTACCACTGGTTCTCCTGGCGGCCGCGCGGACAAACTAACACTTCCGGTCCAGCCTTATGCCTCTTCTCGACTCAGTTCTTGAATCTTAAGACTCAAAAACGATGTTACAGACCGTCAATAGTTCTCTCTCTCTCTGATGCGTCGAGAGGAAGATAAACAGGTGGCCATGTTCAGGGATAGTCATGTGGAGTCAGGGAAACATTCATCATATTGACTGATGACCTCGTCTATATCAGGCTCCGTCCGTACCTGCGGCTTGGACGTTTGGGGAGACGTACACTTCAATATCCATAGGAAGGGGTACTAGGAAAATGTTGACAAATTTGTTTACGGTCAACGATGATGGTATCCACTTCGGTGGCTGCATAGTCTTAGGAGCTACTCTCCCAGTATACTAGACTACCTATGACCGGGAGATCGAGTCTTGAATCTCGGTCGGATGCACTGATTTTTTTCCTAAATGGTTTTCCATTCTACCTACAAGGAAATGTGGGAACACTTCCTATAAATATCACCTTCCTCATCCCTTGAACTAGTAGCGTAATTAGAACATAAACGTATAACCCGAATGGGTAGTGAGATGCGGTGCTAAAAAAACCAGATGGTAACACTTTACTGTAATTATAATTAATTTGTTGCAAGAAAATTAAGCCCCTCTCTGTGCCATTAATTGGCCACGACTAGCAAAGTCTTAAACTTCGAGCAAGGAGTGACCCTGGTTAGATCAATGGTAGAGCATTGGCGTATTGGGTTCGATTTCCGTATCCAGATGCCAATTTTCAAAATTTACAGGTATTGTATTTGTTCTGTATTATAGTTATTAATAGTATCTCGCAAAGGTAACATATGGAAACCTGATATACAAATATGTAGATCTAGTGTCTTTAATATCTGCTGACCTGGTGATCTAGGGGTAAGGTGTCAGACTTCTGTGCTGGGGTCCGGGGTTCAATCCTCGGTACCGGCACAGATTTATCTGATTGCCAAACCCTTCCTTCACCTCTGACAAGACGTGTAACGTGTATTAATCACAACTTGTGAATGTGAGGAATGTCAGGCCTCCACCGTGGTTCGGATCCCACGTTAAACTGTAGGTCCTCCATGTCATCTCATAATCACCCTACCGTTACACATTAGCGTAAGTGCGTACAAACCGAACGGGTATTAAGACGCGGTGCTTATAATAATAATAATAATAATAATAATAATAATAATAATAATATTATCTGCTATTCTTATGAAGATTGGACTGTACTGTAGACCTTAGGAGCCGGGTTTGATTTTAAGTGTGTGCGAATTGTTATCGAAACTTATCTTGGAATCAGGCAAATTTATCACTAATGAGCCAGAATTTTTACAAAATAAAAATTGTCTTGCAATTCTAAAAAGTATATTTACTATATTTTACCATTTTCCTGGTTTGTTAATAGTTTGAAACACTAATCAGATATAAGTTATAAACAAAATTTTAAAAGCAATTAAAAAAAAAGTCTTTTATAAACCAGCTTTATTTTTTATGTTTTAGAAAAATAAATTTACATTCTTATTATTATATAAAATTCTTACACTGTATTCACTTTGAAAAAGTCATAAACTAATTTTTCTAAACATTAAAAATGTATTTAAAAAACTCATTCATCAGTAAACAACCATTAGCGGAATCCCTAAATGAAATACAAGTTTAAAGTTTTATTTATAATCTAAAAAGATCATAAGATACTAATTTTGATAAAAAAAAAGTTTTATAACCGATCGAAAATGTTCAGATTTTCGAAACCAATCCATCTTCCTTCAGTAAAGTATCCTTAATTTTAAAGAGCTAGAATTAAATCATGATTTGGTACCGAAATGTGACTATATTAACTTTATAGATAAAGTTTAACAAAACCGTTTCAAGAATTAATATCCAGAGCTATTATTTATGCTTATTAGTGGGGATTACTCCATCTAGATATCATATTCTGAAAATTGAAAAATGACACCTGGACACGGGAATCGAACCCGAGCCAGAGGTCCCGGGTTCGATTCCCGTGTCCAGGTGTCATTTTTCAATTTTCAGAATATAAAACCGTTTCAGTTGTGGCCCGAATAATGTATGGATGGACAGGTAAGACTAACTTTAATGAGCTCGACGATATTTAAAACGTCAAAATCTATCAACACGAGCTCGAACATGGTTAATTTTACAATAGGCTACTTTTTATATACGAGAAAGTAAAAGTAGTCAATTGTCTAGAAATATGCTACATACATTACACATACATATATCTTGTTTCTAGAAGGAAGTTCGCAAAAATAGTTTAATTATGACGTTTTAATATAGTTTATAGTCTCATTAAACATATTAAGGTATTTTACCAACTAAAACATTATTCTAAAGGAATTTTGTAGCCAGAATATTGTCGCCTTACCTTGCCATGCATGAGTACAGCTTGCCTAGATTTACTATGGTAGCCACAGAGCTTCATCTGTATTCAACTGGCCCATTTGACTAAACACTAGTGCATCCTAGGCAAATATCACCTTTGGTTCCTTGCCATACCCTGATTTTGGTTGGAAAAACTATAGAGAAAATGTAAACATATTTATTTGCGCCCAACCTTGATAACATTTTACTATATTATTTGTGTTATTTTATAAGTATTGATAATATCTATCAAAAGTAACCGCTGCAGATAACGTGACTTTATGTATGAATATATTACAATTATTTTAGTAACTAACTTCTACCTTTATTCCTACCAAAGTTAAACTATATAAGCCTCATTTTCAAGCACACCAAAACATAATCCCATCTTCTTTTCCCTCCCTCCTTCCTTCTCCCCCCATAATGCTGAGGTTAATAAAATTATTACTTCAAGTCAGCCTTCAACTCTCACTTTTCATATTATATAGTAATAAAATAGATTAAATAATAGGGACCTACTAAAAAAAGTAAAAATATTATTAATACTGACCGCAAAACAAGTTTTTTCCTAAAGAATTCTTCCTACAAAAAATTCTACTGTATTTAATTACCTTATTGTTGTAAGTGCAAATAAAACACTATTCAACGCCCAAACTCACCTGAAATCGTCATCTCCCCTTTCCTCGGACCACGCCCTAGAACCCCAATACACGCTGTGTCAGGCCTATGACCCACTCCCCCTAGTGACGTCATATCGGGGTTTATACCTACCTGACTCTTGTGTTTACTCACCATCTAGAACAATGGTCCTCGCAATTAGGGCAGGTTTCTATTGTTTTATATTACTGTCGCGGCACTATAGATAGAACATTGGCACGTCAGACTAACCAGAGCCCCATTCTCCCTTTCCAAGAGGTTGGGGCTCAAATCTTGGTCAAGAAATCTTGAACACATTTAAAAAATCTTAAGGCATTGAACAATAATAGTATTTGGTTTTTATTCTTCACATTTTAAAAGGGCACAAGATGTGGCGCAGACGTTTAGAAATCACGCATTATTTAAGAAATGGTTTGATATTTTTAAATATTGTTTTCAACAAAATATAGCCGAAAATTATCAGTAAGTTTCGGACGAGATAAAAAGTTTACATTTTGAGTTTGAAATAAACAAAAAAAAAATCAACGTCTATTCAAGCGCAAAAATTATACTTATGAGATTAAAGCAAAAGATTAGAAACCTAAATCCAGCTCTCCTCTATCAAATAAAGTCACGTTTTGTCAGGATCGGAACAAATTATGTTTACGCTAATGTGAGATTGTTTTAGAGTATGTTATGTAAGTGACCACACATTTTTTTTCAAAAACAATTTAAACTTTTTAACAGGTCAGACATAACCTTTCGCCCATATTTTGGTGAAAACAATATTTAAAAATATCAAATCATATCATAAATAATCCAGGATATCTAAACGTTTACAAATCTTCTCAGTGATAACCCATGTAGCACCATTAAGACGCTATGAAGCCCAATCAATTTTGAGAAAAGACTACGACCAGAGCCCATATAGTTTATTTATCAGTTAGTGAAAGTGAGCAATTAGCTTAATACACTTTTAATACTCGACAGAATAAACTAGAGTACTCTTTTAATCTCCCCCATAAGTTACTCCTCGCTTTACAACCGTTACATTCTCGTAGGAAGGACGGTTATAAAAACTACTATATCTCCTTTCACGTATTCATATGTCAAGTCATACTATATACAGGTGTCACTTTCGATATACATTTTTTAGCACCACCTCTTTACTATCCGTTCGGGTTCTACGCTTATGTAGCCGCATTCGCGGGAGAGAGAGAGAGAGAGAGAGGACAACATTTAGGAAAGAAAACTCTCAGTACTCCCAACCAGGATTATAACCCTGATCTACCCTACATCGGTAGTTCCGTCTATTACAAGAGTGACGCCGTAGACCATGAAGCCACCAAGGCGGGTGTTAAAAGGTTCCTTTGTCAGAGTTTTCTGAAGAGTGGCAAAGTATTTTCTCCGCCTCCAGATGTGTGTGTGTGTGTGCTGGACTACACTTCACGAATCACGAGTGACATGTTCTACGTCGGACCGCCGCGGCGTCACACGGGCATGACGTAGTCAATACGCAGCATTACCGTGGATATAATAAGAACTAGGCGAGGCCCCGGTTTGACGATCTTAAGCACGTCCGCTTCTTTTCATGGGAAGCAACAGAGCCCCGAGACCACGGTATTGTCATCTCTCCATGTGGGCGGCTCCTTCCATGGTCGAGGGCGTTAAAACTATCATCTTTCCCCCCTTTAGAGTGTCTCTGGTTCCATCCCCGGGCATATAAGTTACTTTGAATCGGGACAAATCTGTGGCATGTGGTTTAGAGCAATTTATAATACGAGCCCTGCGCTAATGACCAAAATAACATCCACATTCCCAATGTTTCTTTCCGCATCCACGATCAGAATCCGCTGATATGGTGTACTCTGAATTTCATACGAAGTCCGTGCTTAGAGGCATTTTTACCTATCAGAATCCTGCTGTATAGAGGATTTTGGTAGGAATAAAGTCTTTTCAAAACGTTCTTCCTAACGAAATAAGTGTTTAGTTACATAACAATCAAAACTACAGTCATATTTTATTATTATATAAAATACCTTATCCTACAGCTAGAAAAGCTACTTGATCTACTTTAACTATTTCATACGTCAAGTCATTATCATATACCTATTTTGATCAGAATCGGTACAAACATTTTTTTTAAATATTCAAAATTTACTAAAATCAGTCTTCAGTAAACTACCCATAAATTAGTTTCCAACCCAAAACAATTATTATAGTGTTATTTTTCATACCACAAAATCTCCAGATATAAATTTCGAACCAAACCGTTAGATATATTTTCAAAATATTTCTAATTTTCATCAGTAAACTACCTTTCAACGAGTTTGCCCAAAAACCAACCATATAGTGCTATTTGTCAAGTCAAACAAATTCTAAATATGCATTTAAACAAAATCGTTAGAGCCATTTTCAAAAAATTTGGAGTTCAGAAAAGTATCTCATTAGTAAACCATTCTTAATTGAAGGGCTAAGGTAAGAACAATCCATTTTGTGGTATAACCCTATAAAATCTGAATATCAAACTAAAACAAAATCTATTAAGCTGTTTTGGATCTATGATCAGGGACAGACAGACAGACAAACAGGAGACAGACATTATTGTAAAATCCATTATTTTTGGTGGATTCGGGTCCACATAAAACGTAAAGATTCATCGTAATCTCCAGATATATTTGTCACGATTACAAACTTTTTCTTGATATCAGAAAGAAAGAATGACTGTCATAAGATTTAAAGCACGACGTTATCCCCATTGTTAAAAATAAAAGGTTTCAAATTTCTGGTAAAATATCTAGGCCTAGGGATAGTTTTATTGCTTTATAAATATAACTACTATTTTATTTTTACATTAATAAGATACTAAATTGGAATTGCTTAGTTTAATATAATGACAGTGCAGATTTTTATTTAAATGGAGCTCCCTAGTATATTTAATGTTCAATTTGGTCCTCATGATTAAACGAGCTTCACACACCTTTTCTGAATGGTCTCCTGTTTTCCCTCCAAGCAGATGAGTTTACATTTCTTATCAATTCTACCTTCCTCATCCCTATATATGTCCATGTAACTATGTGGATACTTCGGACAGATAGTAAGATGTAAAACACAGTGGGAAAATAATAATAATAACGATAACAATAAAGTATACTGTCAATAATAATAGTCTTTGTTCATATTTTCCATCTTCACAATTTTCTAAAAAAAACCTCGATACATTATCATGTCTACGAATTGTGATTCTTTCATAGGTGGGTTAAGGTGGAATGGAAGGTACAGGACAGGATAGGACAGGTCAGGACAGGATTGGACTGGGAAGTGCTTTTCTACTCATAATAATCTGTATTGTTCTTGACTATTTGTCACGGCTATCACAGAATTTGACTAGGACTTTTACTTTTTATTGAAAAAGTTTCTCATCAGATGTCACTACACCCACGATACATATTTGAGAACTGTCGAGATTAACATGTGTAGAAAATAAAACTAAGCTTGTCTAATGGAGCGACATTTTATTAATTTACTTTTGGACAAAAGCTTTTTTTTTCTATAGAAACCGCAAGAGACTACTTACCTTAACTCACATCCGCTTCCATCCGACCTTAACTTTGATCCTAGACTCTCTGTGATCGTTGGCTAATTCGATCATCGCGAAGATGATCGAGTGATCAACAACCTCCTGGAAGTTCCCGGAGGTGTGTATTGTGGGGGGGTAATTGCAGTGATTGCAGCAGTATCAACCTCATTTCCATGTTGAAAACAAGAGCGCGTGCGTTCAGATTCGATCTGAGAGCACTCCCACTTCGTCCCTCTGTTGTGTTACTACCCTCACTCTTTTTATCTTCGTCTTTTTTTATTTATTTGTTTATTTATTTCCCTAGCTCAACAGTTGTGAGAGAAACAAGGAATGCACTTGTAAAGAGAGGTCTAGGGAAATATTTTCCCACAGCACAGACAACAAGTACCCGCTAGTTTGAGAGCTAATCTCAATGAATGCGGTAGTTTATTGCACGCGTACCACACATCAATTGTTTTTCGATTTGAATGTAAAGTTAGATTCCCACAGTGTGTTCGTAGTTGTCTTCTAAATTCTCTTAATATCCTCACCGATGGTCACATGACTCGCAATAGACAGGTTTTCTGGGTTACGGGGAGGCTGAGGTTCGATTCCTTACTGTGTGCACTTGACAGAGTTTTATATACTTTATGTTTTTCCCCCCTGTCTCATCTTCACACAAAGATGGGGACATGTCGTCTAAACTACCCTCATCATCCTAACCCCTTAGATTAGGTTGTAAATAATTTTAGTGTTGAACCTGATTTTTATTTAAAAAATAAATAAATGATGGTACACTGGACAGACGTAAGAGATGTGAAATGAAATGATAATACGGAAACATAGTGAAAAAAATTCGCATTTTACCAGAGAGCACACATGAAATAATATACATAAACATATTATTTGATATGTTCATTTTCAACGTCTAATCTCCCAAAGATCTTTTATTTATCTATAGCTCAGAAATATTAATTTTATAAAATATTATTACCTTCAAAATTTGCCTATTTTTAAGATTCCTACAATTTTATTTAATGAAAAGCGATTTCGTATCTCAAATAGTTACGAAGATTTGATCAAAATTTGAAATCTCCGCTTATTTAAACAACCCTCAAAGAAATGTTCATGGGAAAATGAGATGCACAACTTTTTTAATTGTTAATTAAACAGTGCTTGGAAACTAATTTTAATCAAAATCGTTTAAGACAATTTTAAGAAATCTTATTTCCACCCCTCTTTTCACACTTAAATAACTACCCTTAATTTTATGTCTGGGTAGATAATTCCAGAAATCCATCTGGAGAACCTTATAAAAAACCTAGATACAAAGTTTTAGCCTGATTGGTAAAATGGTTTCACCTCTAGTTCCAAGACAGACAGACAGACGGATTTAAAAAAAACAACACTTTTTTGGGTTCAGTTGTCATTCAGTCAACATTTATAAAAACTTTGAACTCGATTTTTTTGTTTTTTCTACGATTACAATACTTTCCTTCTATAAGGGGTCGTGCATGCTAAGTAAAAAAGGTAATACCGACAAAAAAATCAGCCTTTTCCAGTGAACAATGTCTTACCACCAGTTCAAGCTATTAGCATTATTTTAATTTATAAGATTGAGTGGAGAAAGGTTGAATTAAGCGTTTAAGGAAAGAGAGAGATTTGAAAAACATTTAGGTAAAAAACACATAAGAAAATTCAGCTAAGATTAGAACCCCAGCCCTCTTATCACGGACTAACTAGACAAGACGAGTCTAGTGCCTATGCCCACGTGCCTACTCGTATAGGTCTGTCCAATGGTAAACCCGCTAAAATTATGAAGTGGGTAAGTGGGTTTTTTTTTACCAAGAAGAAGTATTAATTTTTTGAATCGTCTAAATGCTTCGTTTGCATAAACCTCGGCAGACAATTAATTACCAACCTGCTTCGGTGGTCGAATGGTTTAAGGAGCTACTGAATTGCTGATGATGAGGAGACAGGGGTTTGAGTTCTGGTTGGGTGTATTGAAAGCGGATAATTTTTAAATGTTTTCCACTCCCCCTCCATGAAAATGCGTGTACACTTCCTCTAAAATTCAAATTTCTTCACCCCTAATACATTTATATAATTAGTTCGTATGCGTTTAAATCGAACGGGTAGTGGGACGGGGTGAAAAAATTTGAATTAGGTACCATAATTTATTTTATAATGGTTATCTTAACTTAAGGCGGCCGCCTTGGTCAGCAAGAAAAAACAATCGTTGTTGGCCACACGGCTTAAAATACAGTGGTCTGCGTCGTTTTCCAGAACTACTTCTCTATTCTGTCTAAGCTTAAGCTCACTTTCGCCCTTCACCTGTGGCGGCTCGTGAATATGATCATATGTTCACGTAAACACCCAATATTATTTATTACAATTTTACGTGCGTATAGCCCGAACGGGTAGTAAGACGTGGTGCTAATAATAATAATAATAATAATAATAATAATAATACAATTATACACTACTTTAATTTTAAACAATAAATTAGTCTAACTGAATTTATATGATAATTTATCACCCTAAAAATCATATTCTTGTATTGTGATTGGAGCTTTTCTGGTGTAATGTTGGCAACTGTGTGTTTGCGAGCGCTGGAGATGAGTTCATGTATGCAGTTTGGCAGCACGATGTGAGCGATAGAAGTATTTGTTACAATTGAAGTAATATTGCGCATGCGCATGACGGAGCTACCTACCTCCTATTGAGATTTGGAAATGTGCGCTCCGTTGCTGTGAACAATTTAGTGTTTTGAGTATTTCCCCCTTATCACAACATTCGAGGGTCAAGAAATTCAAGCTGATCCAAGCAAACTGGGACGTTTGTGACCCTCATGAGTCCAGTGACTATCCAGTCGAAAGAAACCAAGCAGTTTGTAACCCTCATGAGTCCAGTGACTATCCAGAGAACCAAGTAGTTTGTGACCCTCATGAGTCCAGTGACTATCCAGAGAACCAAGCAGTTTGTAACCCTCATGAGTCCAGTGACTATCCAGAGAACCAAGTAGTTTGTGACCCTCATGAGTCCAATCACTATTCAGTCGAGAGTAATCCAAGCAGTTTGTGACCCTCATGAGTCCAGTCAACTATTCAGTCGAGAGTAATCCAAGTAGTTTGTGACTCTTATGAGTCCAGTCATTATTCAGTCGAGACTAACCAAGTAGTTTGTTTTTAAAGGTGAATACGTTGCAATATATTCTAAATAGTGATAAAATAGTTTATCAGAATAGTATAATAATTAAAAAGATAAGATCTGATAAAGCAAATTTATTTAGCACCACCTCTTACTACCCCTTAGGATTATACGCATAAGTACTAATTACACTAATGGATTAGTAATTGGGAAGGTTGAATTTAGAGGAAGTGAACCCGCATTTTCGAGGGAGAGTGGAAAACCATTTAAGGAAAACCACCCCCAGTTCACCCGAACGAGATTTGAACCTTGATCTCTTCGTCCTCGGCAGTCTAGCTGAACACGACTAGCGCGTTAGCTAACTACGCCACCGAGGCGGGTTAGACCAAATTTAATTGAAAAAGTTTGCAAAAAATAAAAATTTGATTACAAAGGAAAATTTTAAGTTAACGGTTACTAAACGTATTTTTGACGATGTGGCTGTAATTTAATCAATTCTTTGTATTATTTTCCTTACTTTTTTTTAAAAAGAACTAAATATATGAACAAAGCATGGCTAGTCAGACTATTTCATGCAAGCGAGTGAAATTAAAAGCACGAGAACTCACAATTCTCCAAGAATGTCATTAATGTGAATGTTATGTCAGTTGTACTCTTCTTTAAACCTGAATTATAACGATCTTACTTTGCCTGTTCCAATACAGTGTAGAGAGTGATAAGTAGAGCTGAACAGTTACATTTTATGTGCGTACGTAGGCCTACGTAAATATGTATATAATGTGTATATATAACGTACATATGTAATGTATGTAGGCATTTTTATGTGTATGCATGTGCTATGTTGATTTACTTAAACTTTATATGGGCCCATATTTTTATGTTTGAAGTGTCTTGATTTAAACAAATTAAATATGTTTATATTTGCAAAATATTCTTCGTTACAATTTAGATTTTATGAACACCCTGGTTTTAACATCACCATCCACCACTGTCTTCAACTTCAACCACCCTATGTCATGTCAATAAGAAAGAGGAGAGAGCATACTAAGAAAATCTCAAGCTAAAGCGGAAAGGAGGCGTTCAAGAATTACTTAAGCACCGTTTTGGCCATTTTGGAACGCCTTTTCACCTTTGTAAACAAAAACGAATGAATACCTGATTCCCCCGTCCCCCATTTTCCGTATTGCTTATGTTATATTTGAGGATCTGGTTATAATAGTTATTACTAACGAAATATTGTAAATTAATTTTGTGAAATGTTCACAATAAACATTGTTGTAAAATTAATTTAAATTTACTAAGCAGAAAAGGTTAAAAAAAAGCTATAAAATTATTATATAAATATAAGTTATGAAAAGTATGATTAGTGAATATATTAATTATTATAGTTATAAAAACTCTAAACTATTTTAAATGTGATGACCAGTTGGGGTGTGTCCAGTTGGGGTGAATGGGCCACTGCACCATTCTTGCCCGTCTCTCTCTGTCTTACGTAAGCATTGTTCTGACCCTCTCTTCCCCTTGTCAGCAAAATATCGATCTCTTCTCCCACTAAGGGTGCTTACGTAATGCTTGAACGCCCGCAAAGCTAGCTTCTAGTTCTTAAATACCTTTTCAGTTGTGAGCCTATCAAAACATTACAGTATTTGTTAAAGAAAGGCTAAATAAAAGGACATTTTTCACCAAGCCTAATCTCAAAGCTCCACAAGTAGAGTTAAAAAGTCGTTGAAAAGGAGCTAATGTTACATTTTGACACAATCTTCTCTGTTAATAAAACTAAACTACAGGGTTGTTAAGGAAAACGAGTCCTGTTGGAATATTTTGACTTTGTTTTTGGCGTGCGCCATATTTTGAAATAATGCATCTTTGAATTAAAAATTGCTCTAGAGCTGAACATCAATCTCTAGCTTAGCGAGGCGGCCACTTAATTACAGTATTTGAAGACACGATTTTGATTCGGTTATCAAACAGGAAATCAACTCTAAAATTTCAAACGAAAAGTACCTTTTGTTCGTGTTTGGGTTAACACAACTTACTCATACAATCTCTACTTATTTGAGATGAGCTCTAGTCTCCCACCCTGACGATATCTCTGTAGCAGTTCGCTATATACCCTCTCTACTTATTTGATATGAGCTCTAGTCTCCCACCCTGACGATATCTCTGTAGCAGTGTGCTACATACCCTCTCTACTTATTTGAGATAAGCTCTAGTCCCTCACCCTGACGATATCTCTGTAGCAGTTTGCTGCATACCCTCTCTACTTATTTGAGATGAGCTCTAGTCTCCCATCCTGACGATATCTCTGTAGCAGTTCGCTACATACCCTCTCTACCTACCTGATATCAGCTTTAGGTCCCATACCAGCATAATCTGCATGAGCGTCTCGTTCCTCGTCACTCAGCCTATTTCACGTGAGCTTGGAGACGCGGGCTACATAGCAATACACAGGAGAAACATTCCACCGGTCTAAAGGTGAACACGTGACCACAGTTTGAAACATCTCAGAGAATTATTCCTAGTTTTGGGTATTTCCTAATCATGCCGCAATGAGCGCTGAAGGCAGCGTGCACTCAGTCTCGATCTGTCTGATTTGCCCACGACGAGAAAGGGGAGGCTCGAATCTAGACTTAGTTAAAATATACCTATTTTCATTCTGTATTCTCGCTCCTCATCCATACAAATGGGGGTGCACTTTCTATTCTGGCTCATCTCGAGAGTAAGTCTTTAGTAACCATAATGTAAAATGTAATCCTACTAATATGTAAAGATGAGTTACGCAGAGAATCACGCAGAGAATCATGCACCGAATGTGCTGATTGTTCTCATGAGCCTTTTCCTCATATTTTGCTTATCACACTTTCTTTGGATTGACATTTAAAGGTTTCCGGATATAGATTATATATGACGGACATCTTGAGAGAAAATGACTGCTATAGAACACTACTACCTGTCAGCCCGTCCAATTCGCTAGATCTTAAACTATGGGAAGTCTGAAAATAGTCGTAACCATTAATAAT
The DNA here is from genome assembly GCA_902155825.1 of Timema genevievae. Taxonomy (NCBI): domain Eukaryota; kingdom Metazoa; phylum Arthropoda; class Insecta; order Phasmatodea; family Timematidae; genus Timema; species Timema genevievae. Next base: position 30,269 of record CABFWO010004886.1, read on the forward strand.
AATATTGCAATGATTTTTGTTATTATAACGTCACATATACAGTTCCTTTAACATTTGGTACTAGAATCTCCTTTAAACATTGGATATAGAAAGAACGGTTATCAATAAACTCCATGGTGTGAGCCCGCGACCGAGCGGCCACCACCGTTAGCGATGATAGTGCCTACATTTGAGGATAGAGGGTGTCATATGGTCAGCACAGTGAGTCAATTATCTCTTTATTGGTCCTCCCAAGGGTGAGTTTGACCCAGTTCAGATCCTCTACTGCACAGAATAGTAATAATAATATGTATCTGCCGAAATGAAAATCCTAATCCTCAAAACCTTTGTATCCCTGACCTACACTATGACCTTAGCTGATGAGCTGTGCCATAGCATAATCCGTTAAGGAAAGCTGCTACTTCTAAGAGTAAAGGCGATGATTTCTTTTTTTGTGACTTAGGCGCTAAGCAGCCCTCCCTCGGGTCAGGAAATGTCTAGTTCAATCCCAGACGGTGGCTATTACCAATGTAATAACATTCTTGGAGTTAGGGATTGCTCAAAAAAGGGGTAGTTTCTATCAGTTTTTAAGTCAGATGATGAATTAACCCGGGGTTGGAAAATTGCCATGCTAAATTCTCATAGATTTTGAGTATGTTCAAGACCATGGAGGCTTTGAAATTCACACGATGGTCACACCACTTTAAGCTTTGGTTTGAGTCGCAGTAAATGTGGTTTTAAATTTATATGATGAGTATCGGGTTAAGATTTGTTATAACGTTTATTGGTGTAGTCCTAAGGTCTAATATCCCGAAATAGTAGCTTGTGGAATGGATGATAACAAAATCCCAAAACTACAAGTCATGACAGGAGACTAAAAGGTTTCCTTCTAACAATTTTGTTAGAATTGTTTTTATAGCTAGTATTGGTTCTTTATAAGATGTATGCCCACCGAAAATATATTAAATCTTTATACAGCTTCGTCTAGTAATTAAATTTAAAACAGAAATATATTAACTACCAAATCAATTTTATTTCAGAACAAAAAGGTTTTAACTACAAACAACAGTTTTGTAGCCCCATTTTCAAATCCATAACCATGCACACGTTTGATATTTTCAATTTTGAAGGCTAATTTAATTATTATTATTAGCACCACGTCTTACTACCCGTTTGGGTTATACGCATTTACGCTAATGTGCAATGTTAGGGTGATTATCAGATGAAATGAAGGACCTTCAGTTTAACGTGGAATCCGAACCACGGCGGAGGCCTGGCATTCCTCACATTCACAACTTGTGATTAATACACATCTTGTCAGAGGTGAAGGAAGGGTTTGGCAATCAGATAAGTCTGTGACGGGACCGGGGATTGAAACCCGGACCCTCAGCACAGAAGTTTGACAACTTACCCCATGACCACCAGGTCATCAGTCTAATTTAAATAGAAAACAACTCAATCATGTGGATTGATAGTTGTTATATGTTACAAAATGGGGAAAAAAATCATTCCCTATTTCAGGGATGGTGAAACTTTTCCAACCGGTGTACCATTTAAGGAAAAGCTGAATTTTGAACTAGTCTAGTGTTACAATTCTTATTTACGTTTTTAATGAGCATTTAAAAATCAAAACTGATTGAATATTATTAAATATAATTAATATGTCAAATAAAATCTTAAATATTTTAATAATGCCTAAATTGCGAAATTAGAAAATTTACTAACTTGTCAAAATGAATTTCTTAAACAGTTTTAATCTCAATAATTGAGAGTAAAAACATTGATATTAATACCTTCAGTAAAAAAAAAGACAGTAAATTGATGTATATGTTAGAAATTAAAAAAATCTTTTCCATATTAGTTTGAAACATGATGTTATATTTTTCTATCCAAGATATTTACGTTCAGCTCATAACTTGTCTTCAATAGCACATAAGATGCACTTAAGTAGGAGCCACGATAATTTACAACTGTTGACTTCAATGACATTGAGTGACATCTTTTGAAATATTATGAACCTAAAAAAATATATAGTAGCGCATTTGACTATTAATACTAGAGAGACAGGTTCGATTCCCAGCATGGGTTTCCCCATTCAGTGATGTATTAATGGCTGTGAGAGCTGTGTCTGTTGTATAAGTAAGCTAGTTTGTAAGTCATGTGCATATAATAATCATTATGTATGTAAAGTATCTCAAATTAAAATGAAAGCAAGATGAAATGTAACAAATCTCTTTGTGTGAAGTTGTGCGATTTTTGTCCGTAGCAGGATGGGCTGCCGGTTCTCAAACACGAACAATGAACTGGTGAAGGAAGGAAGATGTCTTAGAGGGATCCCCGTGTATCTGGGCTGTGTGAAGCCAGCCATTGTCACACAAGATAGCGGTAGCAAATTAACTGAAATAAGAGTCACTCGCTATATTAGCTTCCCAACTGGGAGCTTCTCTGGTTGCACCTCTTCTGGTTTAACTTAAACATGCGTTAGTATTTGTTACCAACCGTAGGGACTCTACTACCTTTTAAAATCTTCGGTGGCTGAATAGTCTAACACGCTACTCTCGTGTTGGACTAGATTGTCGATGACGGGGAGCTCAAGGTTCGAATCTTGGTCGGGTGTACTGAGGATTTTTTTCAAAATTGTTTTCCACTCTTCATTCACACAAATGTGGGTACATTTCCTATAAATATAGCCTTCTTAATCCCTAAAATTATTAGCGCAATTAGTACATATGCGTATAATCCAAACGGGTAGTAAGACGCGACATGTGTGACTTATGGATGAAAAACAATTTTACTTTTTTGCCAGGAACTGTACTTCAGAACTTTCACTCCACGAGAAGGTCTCTAGCTTGCCATTCTGATGGAGTATTTCTGTAAAAATAGAGAAATGACACCCTGATAGGAACTTGAACCCTGGACATGATAGTTATTTTTATAGCACCTAGTCTCTTCACCCATCGGGTTTTAATGCATATGCACTGTACACTTCGTTTGTCGTGAAAGGTAGTAGTCTTAACCGGACGGATTACACTGTGCACCTATCTTATAATCTGTATCATAGAAGAATAATGAAAGGTACAGATCACAGAGTAAACACAAGGTACACATTACACAAATGTGTTAAGGATTAGGAATTAAGACTTTTATAGGAAGCGTACCCGAATTTTTTTGGGTGAAGAGAGAGAACAATTTAGGAAAAACCACCCTCAATACATCCAACTAGGATTCGAACCCTGATTTCCACTACATCACAAAAGTGATGTCATAGACTACTGACGCGGGTTCTATGGTTGTTGAATGACACATTGACATGGAGGAACTAGTCTCAGTCGGTAGAGCAGTCGGTGCGTAAAGCTATATGGGCAGTGTTCGAACCTCTGTCCGCCCGCGTTTAGTCTTACATGTATTCACAAATGTTCAAATGGCTGGAAGCAATTTCTAAAAAACCTTAAGGTCGCCACCTACTTGAAGGGTATTGCGGTATTTCTTATGGGAACCTCAGCTAGGAAGTTTCAAGACCCCAAGCCTTAATTAGCCGAGAGTTTTCTTCTGTGACCTTGTGAAATAATATGAATAGGGCCTCCTCGTTTGAGGAAAGCTAGATCTGGGTTTCTCACCGTCTGCTTTTTTTTCTAATAACAGTGACATTTCACGTGAAACAATGTTGAAAATAAATAAGTTTACCTTTTAATGACTTTTGTTTTTAACATAAAACTTTAAATGTAAGTTTTCTAAACATAATAAATGAAGCCTTTCACTCAATTTATGAGTGATCCGTATCTTAAAATAACAAACCCATTGTAAATAACTCGAGACTTAAGGACGTCTGTAACGTGGAGTGGCAAAGTTTCGATGTAATGATGTACGGATTAGTTAATTGACAGAAAGGTTTTTAACTTGTTTCCGGGATATTTAATATGCACGTTCTAATAAAAAAAAAGTCATATCAGTGCATGACTTACAAATTAGCTCAAGTTACGGCGAAACTACTATATACCCATACGAGTCCATCAGTATTTCAAGTAACTGGATTGTTGAAGACGTAGAGAGCTAGTTTCGAATCTCGGCTGGGTGCTTTGGGGGTAAATTTCGGCATATGTTATATCACTGAGAATTAAATAGCTAAGTTATTATATAGTTAATTAGGATTATATCCGCATATAAATATCTTATTTTTTTAAATTTAAAAATTACACACTGACAAGGGAATCGAACATGGGACCTTTGACCTAGTACGCCAATGCTCTAACCAATGACACACAGACACTGCCTTAAAATATGATTGGAGAATGACCCTGGGAACGGCACGATTCCTGGATAGCTCAGTGGTTAAGCCATTGGCGTACTAAGCCACAGGTCCCGGGTTCGATTCCTGTGTTAAGGTGTCATTTTTCAATCTAGAGAATATCACTGAGGCTTTACCGTACTCTCTCCACAACTATGAGAATACATCTTCTCTAAGTTAACCTGTTAATACCCACGCATTAAAATAAGACAGTAATCTTAGTGCTACCTATTCTATGTCACTACGAACTCGAATGTTCTTAGTCACACTTACAAAAGCCCACCCCTTACATTGAGCTACTTCTATTCTGTCCCCAACATTACACCCTATCCCTATTTTGAGCTAGTTCTATTCAGTCCACCTCATTACACATAATCCCTATCCTGAGCTTGTTCTATCCAGTTCAACTCATTACACCATATCCCTATCTTGAGCTAGTTATATCCAGTCCACCTCATTACACCCTATCCCTATCTTTAGCTTGTTCTATCCAGTCCACCTCATTACACCCTATCCCTATCTTGAGATAGCTCTATACAGTCCACCTCATTACATCCTATACCTATCTTGAACAAGCTATATCCAGCCCACCTCATCACACCCTAGCCATATCCTAGACCATCAAACTGTTCCAGCAACATTTACTGATTTTAAGTGGTCAGAAAAGCCCAAACAGTTTTGTAGGTCAAATGATCTGAATTTGAATGGCACCAATGTAACACAATACACATGTGAAAAGTTCCTGCTTCATTCTATCTTAACCGACAATTTGTGTTTCCGTCCTACATTCCCAACGAATTACCATTAAAATGTTACATGTATATTTCACTTGAATAGTAATGCCTACATTATAATTTTGAAAAGTAGCCGGTTTCCCTAGAAGTAAGTATTTATGAAGAGTGCCGTAATGCCATCGAGAGTAACAATGGTCTTTATGAAGGTCATGCATGAAAATGTCCTCATCGCTTCAACCTCCTGACTCAAGTCGCAACAAAGATATTTTAAAAAGGACACTAAAAGTACTATAATCCTGCGTTACACGATTGTTAAGATCGCTCATTTGTTTATAGAAGCAGGATGTGAAGTAGGATTCTGTTAGAATGTATGTTTTACTTTGGGGCACAACATCGATAATATTCTATTATACTGTTAGTATTATTTTTATAAGTACAATAGTGTCTCGATTATCCGACAGAATGGGACCGACAGGCAATCGGATAACCGAAATTTCGGATAATACGGAAACAGTATTGGGAGTAGCGGGAGCCAAATAAAATTCAAATTAGATCTAAATTAATTCATATAAATGCCGACTAGGTATGCTTAATCTCTTCCAGTGCACTATTATTTAATATAATATTTCTATTTTCTTTCAGAACATTTACTATTCGTCCTGGCTAAAGGCATTTTATTCACGTTAGTGGGATAGTCATGAGTAAGGTAGAATTTAGATGAAATGTATCAACATTTACGTGGAAGGATGGTGAGACACCATTAAAAAAACTAACCTCAGTACACCCGACCGCCACTTTCAAATTCTCCGTCACTTACAAACCAGGCTAGATGAGCCTGACATTTATCCTGCGTGACCATTGTTGCGTGTCAGCCTATCCCCGCGTCTTAGTAGCCTTTCGGGTTAAACTCATTAAATAAGATAATGGAATATGGATAAGGAAGGTAACTTTTAGAAGAAATGTAAATTAATTTGCATGTATGAATAGTGGAAAGGGGGGGGGACATATTTTTAGTGCACCCTATCGGGGTTCAAGCCCTGATCACCCCGTACCTGGTAATCCATTCTATCATGAGATTGACGGGTTAGATCTTGCGACCACCGATGCAGGACATCCTAAATAAGGCTTAAAAGAAAGTAATCCTAAAGACGAGGGCCCCGACTCACTGACTCATCACCGTATCACCCGAACCCCTGGACCTGGAATCTTGAAATTAGGCAGGGAGGTTCCTTTTAGGTCGAAGGCATCCGATAAGAAGGAGTTTGAAACAAATATTATTATTAGCACCGCGTCTTACTACCCGTTCGGATTGTACGAACTTACGCTAATGTGCAATGGTAGGGTGATTGTGAGATGAAATGGAGGAACTACAGTTTAAAGTGGGATCCGAACCACGGTGGAGGACACGTCTTGTCAGAGGTGAAGGAAGGGTTTGACAATCAGATAAATCTGTGCCGGTACCGAGGATTGAACCCCGGACCCTCAGCACAAAAGTCTGACACCTTACCCCTAGACCACCAGGTCACCTTGAAACAAATAATAAAGGTAAGCTAAGTTAAATAAAAGTGCATCTTGTAGACTTGTAAGCTATCAAATTAAACAAAAGCCTTAGTAAACATTATTTACTTTTGCATAGGCTAAATAGTTTAAGCTAGTAATAGCCTTGTCTAGTATTAAAGCGCTTAAATATAATTTTAAAATAAAGTAAAATGACAGCTCTGCTCTTGACCATACCGTCAACCTGTTGCCAACATGTTGCAGGCAAGAGCAAACATCATCAGAGCTGTGTCTTGTTTACATAGGGGCTTTATTTGTCTACATCACTTTGTTCAGAGATATCTTACCACACTTAGTGCTGGATATATATTTAGTGATGAGTGATGTCAGAACTTTACACTTAGTGCTGGATATATACAGTGATGAGTGACGTCAGAACTTTACACTTAGTGCTGGATATATACAGTGATGAGTGACGTCAGAACTTTACACTTAGTGCTGGATATATACAGTGATGAGTGACGTCAGAACTTTACACTTAGTGCTGGATATATACAGTGATGAGTGACGTCAGAACTTTACACTTAGTGCTGGATATATACAGTGATGAGTGACGTCAGAACTTTACACTTAGTGCTGGATATATACAGTGATGAGTGACGTCAGAACTTTACACTTAGTGCTGGATATATACAGTGATGAGTGACGTCAGAACTTTACACTTAGTGCTGGATATATACAGTGATGAGTGACGTCAGAACTTTACACTTAGTGCTGGATATATACAGTGATGAGTGACGTCAGAACTTTACACTTAGTGCTGGATATATACAGTGATGAGTGACGTCAGAACTTTACACTTAGTGCTGGATATATACAGTGATGAGTGACGTCAGAACTTTACACTTAGTGCTGGATATATACAGTGATGAGTGACGTCAGAACTTTACACTTAGTGCTGGATATATACAGTGATGAGTGACGTCAGAACTTTACACTTAGTGCTGGATATATACAGTGATGAGTGACGTCAGAACTTTACACTTAGTGCTGGATATATACAGTGATGAGTGACGTCAGAACTTTACACTTAGTGCTGGATATATACAGTGATGAGTGACGTCAGAACTTTACACTTAGTGCTGGATATATACAGTGATGAGTGACGTCAGAACTTTACACTTAGTGCTGGATATATACAGTGATGAGTGACGTCAGAACTTTACACTTAGTGCTGGATATATACAGTGATGAGTGACGTCAGAACTTGACTTTATTAAAGCATTTATTTAAAATCCTGTTGTCAAACCATCACTAATATTACTGCATTATATCTGTAATGGAAATTAAATCATAAATTTTATTTCAATTTCTTAAGCTTGAATGGACGCAATTGACTTCAGCCAAAGATTTTTTATAGCGTTGGTTGATTTCTTCTTAACATGAGTTTTCAGTTATTCGAATTATAAGATCTACCAATAATTATATATATATATTTTTAACTATGACGCAAATTTAGTTAAATAATGACCATATCATAATTACATATAAATAATTTTTGCTTATATACTATTATTATATAAACTAATTCATATATAAATTAATTTACTACTTGATAAAAATGTATTTTTTCCTTAGTCTGGACCTAGATGTTTAAGCCCCAATCAACCCAAACCAAACATGATTAACTCGTGCTTATGAAGAGTGACCTGACTTCAGCTTGTCTTATTTCACCAGTAATATGTCTTAGCCCTTTCAGGTGAATCACTAGCAATATGTCCTAGCCCTTTCAGGTGAATCACTAGTAATATAGCCTAGCTCTTTCAGGTGAATCACTAGAAATATGTCTTAGCCCTTTCAGGTGAATAACTAGTATTATATCTTAGCTCTTTCAGGTGAATCACTAATAATATATCTTAGCTCTTTCAGGTGAATCACTAATAATATATCTTAGCTCTTTCAGGTGCATCACTAGCAATATGTCTTAGCCCTTTCAGATGCATCACTAGCAATATATCTTGGCCCTTTCAAGTTAAACAGTAGCAATATATCTAGGCCTCCTAAGGTGAATCACTAGTAGTTATGACTTAAGATTATTCTCTACCCTTTTGCATGTTGTCGATCAAATAGCATATGTTGTTTTTATAATACATTGATCGTATGCAACTTTTTCTCTACTAGAAGTTGAGCTTTCTCAACCAAGGTGCCGGTGAAAGCTGCTTCAATCACTCCAAATTATCATCTCACTCTTGGTGGTCAGATCGAAGGTCAACTCAGCAGAATTTTGTGAAAAAACAAAGGAAGTTCATTTATTCTGACCCAACAGCAAAAGTCGAAAAATGACAGCTTTAGTTGATCTTTCACTTAAAGATTATTTTCTAAGAGCTAAAATAGCTACGTTTGTATATTTACACGTCAGATTAAGTGTTCTTCAGCTCCTATTTTTGAAAAATTGTGTCAATTTCGAAGCTGAAAATTAAATATCAAAACCTTTTTTTATCAATAATGGATAGTCTAAAGTAATTTTTTAATATTTTATAAAACATTCTTCAAGTCAAGAATGGGGCTTAGGATAGGTGTCTAGAACATTATGCGATTATTTGATGAAGGAACTATTTTGTAAGACATCAGATAGAGGTGAAGAGATGTTGTGGTAAGGATTATAATTAATTAATAAAGGTAATAAAGAATATAATATGATAATTAACTTGTTGTCGAGTAACCTGGTGGCTTAACCTCAGGTAGTCAGATATTTTAACTCTAACTTCATATTATTTCGTATATATATAAATACACACACACACACACACATAGAACGTCCATATGTTTCTAAGTAGGCCTACCTACATTTAAAATATAGGTAATTACTTATTTTACTTTGTTCATCCCTCTTTGTTTCTCTCTCTTTCTTGTCTCGTATGTGTCTCCAGTGAAGCATCCTGTACTTGGTACAGTACAAGACGTTCTCCGCCAGGGTCGCTCAGGTCAACTGTTTGACAAACACGGCCACGAACTGAAGAATGGCGCGTGAGGCAAGAGCCTGCTAATTTATTGAGCTAAAACAAACAGCGACACAAGCACACACATTATATATTCCCTCCAGGTGAGTGTAAACACTATTGATATTGATGGACCAAGATAAATCAAGGCTCTAGTCAACATTTGTTGGTAACTACTTAGGATTTAAAGGCAAAGTAGGCCCTACTATGGATTAAAACTAAAGTAGTCAAATTTTCATAGAACGAACCTTATATGACAGACCAAAAATGTACTAGATCTATTTTCACATATTCATACGTCACGTAATGTGATTTATACTTTTAATACCTATAAAATAACACTAATAAAATAGTAAAATGTTAACAATATTGACTGCAATATTTTTTTCTTAACTGCACTTTCTATAAAAAAAATCGACTGCATTTAAAAAGTACGAACAACTCAATGCTCGTTCGGGCTAAACGCAAATGTACTAATTACACTATTATGTTAGGAATGAGGAAGGCTGAATTTAGAGGAACTGTAACCACATTTGCTTGAAGGAAAGAATTGGAAAAACATCTAGGTATAACCACACTCAGTACACTCGAAAGGGCTTCAACAAACCATGGTATCCCTGTCATCGGCAGTACAGTCTATTGTAAAAGTGTATGCCTTAGACTATTCAACCACCGAACAGGATCAGATGGTTTTGTTAACTATGATTAAGTTGGTGATGTAGGAGATGCGAGTTAAGGCAAGTGTCTTCTTTATATTTTTTTTTGCAAACTATTTTTGGTTAAAATAAATCAAATACTGCTTCAGTACAAACATAGTTTAATTTTCTTCACGCGGTGATATCAACAATTGTTGAATATCCGTGAAGGCTGTCCTGGAATTTAATGACAACTTTTTATATTCTTTAAAAAAAATTCTCATTTAATGCCGCCATGCACATGACATATATTCAACAACTGTTGATATAACCATGAGAAGAAAATTAAACTCTGTTTGTACTGAAGTAATATTTGACAACTTTTGGTCATCCAAAGGTTTTTCTATAAAAACTGCAAAAAAAAAACTGGCCTTTTTCTAACGTTCCTACATCCACACCTTAATATCTTAGTTATAAACGACTTAATTGAGGCATTGTAAAGGAAATTTGAACTACATTTATGTGAAAAGGGGTCGGTAAAACATATCAATGCACCCAGTCGGTCTTCGAACCATGAACTCACCACTACCAGCAATAAAATATACCGTGAAACTGATGCCTTAAGCCATGGAATATCACGATACAAGAGAACCTTATTTATATAGGCTTCTTCAATTTACATAAAATTAAATTAAAAAAAGAAATTATTTTTAAAACAGATAATTTAACTAGTAATAATTTTATTCGATTGCAACATCTTAGTAGGGTTAAAACTTGACAATGCTTGGATAATTTTCTACTTTATCAAGCTTTGTAGTTACATTAAGCTGGTTATCTAACCACGTAGTTGGGAGAATGGTTTAAATGTAGAAAACCTTTAGTCTGGATTGCTGGTGATAAGGAGGTCAGGGATCATATCCCGACTTGGTGTACTGAGTATGTATTTTCTATTCTCTCTCCATGCAAATTAATCTATAAATCATATAAATAACACCTTCCTCATCTATACTTTACTAGCTTAATTTACATATGCGTATAACCCAAACGGGTATTACAACGTAGTCAAAAGCTAAGCGACCACTAAAAGAAAGTGAAACTTATATTTCCATGCTTTTGTTAAGACATTTATATTAGTAAAGTAAAACTTATAATATACAAAACAACAATAGCTTTAACGGTTGAGCTATAATGTTGTGGAACATGGTCTCTTACCTTGCATGACGAGAATAAATTTAAAGTGTTTGAAAAGGCATTAAAAATAAATATAGTTGCTCAAAAGAGGGTGGCTAGTGTAGGAGGTAGCATAATAATAGGCCTAAACTACATATTATCCAGTGCTCATCACAAAACATTGTTAGGATAATCAAATCTCGCAGACTACGGTGGACAGGATATGGAGCGCGAATGGAAGAATCTAGAAATGTTCAGGGCACTGACTATCAAACCCAATGGAAAGAAACCATTGGGATGACCTAGACTCAGATAGGAGGATAACATTAGAATGGACCTGAAAGAGATAGAGTGTAATGAGGTGGACTGGATAGAACTAGCTCAAGATAGAGATGGGGTGTAATGAGGTGGACTGGATAGAACTAGCTCAAGATAGAGATAGGGTGTAATGAGGTGGACTGGATAGAACTAGCTCAAGATAGGGATAGGGTGTAATGAGGTGGACTGGATAGAACTAGCTCAAGATAGAGATAAGGTGTAATAAGGTGGACTGGGTAGAACTATCTCAGAATAGGGATAGTGTGTAATTAAGTGGAGTGGGTAGAACTAGCTCAGGATAGAGATAAGTTGTAATGAGGCGAACTGGATAAAATTAGCTCAAGATAGGGCTAGGGTGTAATGGGGTGAACTGGATAGAACTATCTCAAAATAGAGATAAGGTATAATGAGGTTAACTGGATAGAACTATCTCAGGATAGGGATTGGGTGTAATGAGGTGGACTGGATAGAACTAGCTCAAGATAGGGATAAGGTGTAATAAGGTGTAGGCTATCGGACTACTTATCTCCGCGGAGGAACTCGACATCCTTGGAATAAAAAAAGAGTTTGCTGATTTATTAGGGACTTAAATCAAGAAGTCTGAATCCTAGTCTCGTTTCCAGGTGTGATTTTGAAAACTAAATTAAATTACTGTCCTAAATATGTATTAGAACACAGAAGAAGCTGAATAGCTCTATGGTCTAAGCCTAGAGGGACACTAAGCCAAAGGTTATGTTTTTGAATCTAATGTCACTTTAGTAGGATTTTAATAAATATAACCAAAGGGAATTTTAAAAGCGTATTCAAGCGAACTTTGAATTAGTTTTAATATTATTTTTTCGGTGGGGAAAAAACTGCAATCTATTTACTAAGCCATTTAGTTTCTAAAATAAAAAATGTTAGGGATCTCCTTTAATATTTTAATTTCCACATAACGGCATATTAATTGATGGTTTAATAATATTTTCTTCATTTCCATTATTGTATTTATTACTAAACAATAAAGAAACTTAGATAAATAAGTGAAAGTTTTTTTAATAACTTCGAAAATGCTACGGAATGTCACCAACAATACTTATCTAAGAAAACATTTTGTTAATCAAAATTGCTCACAAACAAAAATAAAATCTAAAAAAAAAATTCAAAACTTTCTTCAACACCTTTAAGGTGGGTGAAGAAGGATACTAGAGATAAAGTCAATATCTCAGCAGTTTTTATGACAAAACATTTTTTAACAGCAGTAAGCCAGTTTGCTTCTGTAGATAAGTTTTGGTTAGTTTCTAACACAAGGTGAGCTCATAAGTTCTTGAATACTTGTCATGAACATCGTTGATTTGAACAGGACTTTTTTTTAACCTCATTTAAGAATTTATTTTCAAATGCCATTGTCAGTGACCTGGCGGTCTATGGGTAAGGTGTCGGACTTCTGTGCTGGTGGTCCGGGGTTCAATCCTCTGTCCCGGCACAGATTTATCTGACGTGTATTAATCACAACTTGTGAGTTTGTGGAATGCCAGGCCTCCACCGTGGTTTGGATACCACGTCAAACTGTAGGTCCTCCATTTCATCTCACAATCACCCTACCATTACACATTAGCGTAAGTGCGTATAACTCTAACGGGTAATAATATGCGGTGCTAATAATAATAGTAATAATAATAACTAAATTTATCCACTGAATCGAAATTTTATTTAATTTGTTCAAAAAACAGTTTTTATATCAAGAAAAAAAAATATATAGCGATCTTAACCTGAGTTCGCCTCCTTCTCATTCAAGAAAAGCCACGCAGTTTCCCGCCAGTTGTGCTACTAGCAAAGGTAAGGAAAGCAGCCAGGTAACTGTCGCGTCATGTTGTTGAAATGTTATTAATCTGCTACTTATCCCTCTTTTCCCTACCTCCCATCGGGAGGTTAGATTTATAATTTGTTAGAAAACTGTTTGGATCTGGGCTCTGTATTTTGCGGTTGTCAATATGAACAGCTCATCAGCATGCATGGTTAACGGGGCCCTGATCGTGGCCGACACACATTCACGGAAACACGGAGGGAGGGGGGAGGGGGGACGGTGCTAAATCACTAACTACAGTCTTGTTTTGATTCCCCTTACCCCCACAACCAACCCCTCGTGGAGTAACAGTGTTTCTTAAAAAACAGGGATTAAGTAAACCCATTCGAATATAACATCTTGAAGAATCTCGAAATTAATTCGACTTTTTGTTTATTAACTTGAACCGGGGAACAGAATCGAATATTTTAAAATAAAAAAGTTTCCAATCGAATATTTTCAAATACAAATATTTGAATTGAATACTAATGGAATATTTTAAAAGGAAAAGGTATTGTAGGCCTATTCGAATCGATTATCTACATGTTTGATTTATACCTATACACTAGTTACGCTAGATTAAAATGGATGTGGAAGGTAGAGTTTTAAAGTGAATACAGTATACCTGAGTTCTCATGGAGGGACGCATTAAATCCTTTAGTAAAAGACACCCTCAGTACATCCAACCAGGATTCGAACCCCTATATTTCCAACACCAGCAATCAAGTCTAGAATGAGAGTAAAGCATTAAACCTTGTGACCATCGATACGTGTTATTACATTATATATTATCAAACCCAAATCGAGTATTAGGCAATATTCTATGGATTGTTAATTGAGTTAAATATAAAATCTTGGTAAGTGAAACCTAATTAAATAATAAATATATTATAAATATTATGACGACGGTAAGTTTCTATAGATAGATCAAATTGTGATTCTTTGCTAACATGTTTGAAAAATTAAATTTTTCAAAATCTTGACATTTAGGTTCATATTTTGTATTAAATTACAACGAATACTCATCCAGGATCTATTGTATTAGAATATTTCAAATAATAGGATTGAATTTTTTAATTGAATACAAGTAATAGAAGTATATTTAAATTTAGGATTAAAATTTTCAAAGCTTCGCAGATGTTTAGGACTAAAATTCAAAAATATACACGAGAAAAATAATTATTATTTACATATTGAAAATATCTGATCAGCAATATTATTTCAAAAAAATAGTTCACAAACTAAACTAACAAATAATATAGGCGTACTACAATCCAATTTTCATATGAAGAACCTTATTTGACAGCTAGAAAACCTTCTTTCCCGGATTAATATGTCAAGTTATGTGATCTGAAACTATAATTTTTGACACATATTATCAATACTTAAAAGATAACCCTTCTGATTTATGGAAATGTTATAAATTTTGAGCAAAAACAAATATGTTTGTATTTTCTAAAAGTCTCTTTTTGCTAAAATCCTACTGTAGCAACGTCAGTGGGAGTGATTTCTGAAGAGTTTTATTTAAAAATTATTCACTAAACAAACTTTTAGCACAAGAGAGTTATCAATAACACCCTAGGTCTATATTTTGAGGAACTCCGAATCGTTTATACCACGCTTACTTTCAGAAACGTTAATAGCAAGCTCAGATCTCACCGGGACTTGATCCGAAACATCTTAAGACCATCAGATTCTCGGTAGTCACCATCCTATTTAGAAATTAGTACAGAATACTATGTGCATAATATTTTTTATGAATTTTGTTTTAGCACTGCGTCTTACTACCCATGCAGAATGTACACTATGAAATTAATTAATGATGGCTTGGGTTTTTAGTGACTTGTCTGGCCTATAATTAGATTAGGGGGAATAGTTGAGAACCAGTATATTGGCACTAAAATTTTAATTCAGACGTCAGCCTGTATAAAACTGAGTTCCCTCAGACTTGAGCTCGATCTTTTTTTATCACTCAGCCCCTGAAACTTTCAGCTCAATAGATAAACACTTAAGGCCGATCGTCTGAGCTAAAGAGTTTGACGTGAAATGAAGTTATTTGATGGCTAGGGGACTCAGCTATGAGCACACGTCCCCACAGTGTGTTGCACCGTGAAGTACGGTACCGTGACGTCACGATCCTTAGTCACGCGGCCAGGGTGCATCTTCAAAAAACACGTCCCTTACATCTCTTACAGCTCGCAAACCAAATAGTGACAAATTCATATACCGAGTTGCTTATGGGCTCTCAGAGCTTAAGGTACCATCTCCAACTCGCTAACAAACACAGACCCACACATACACAGAGTTGCCAGAGCTGCTCGAGTTGCCTACGGGGTTTGAGAAGTTAGAGCATGTCTATCTTCTCCTCTAGTTTACATATCAAACAGTGATACACTCATACACTGAGCTGCCAGATTTGTTCGAGTTGCCTATGGTCTTTTAAAAGTTAGAGCATGCCTATCTTCTCCTCTAGTTTACATGTGATTTAGAACTCCTCCCTTCACCCCCAAATTAAATTCTCCATACGCCCACGATTAGAGGTCTTGACTGTTGGTTAGTATGTACTTAAATAAAGGAAAATAAATGATATGAAAATATATCTTTAACTAGCTGACGTACCCGGCGTTTCCTGGGATAAATATCTTTAATTTAGTGATTGTAAGCGGAAGGTAACCTTAAAGTTAGTGCCTTTAATCTCTACGTTGCCCTGGGCATGACCCGGTTTTAATTGATTTAAAAAAAATAACAAAATTTTTAAATTTTAGCTTTGGGGTGGACATTTTTATGCACAGGAGCTACAAATTTTTAAAATTTCTGCCCTTTGCGTGTGGTAGATGTCATGACAGACAGACAGACAGGCAGACAAACTCTTCATTTTATTAGAATCGATTCTGAATTTTTGTTACCGTATCAAACTGTACTAGAGTAAGTGAACGCTCAAAGGGCGACGCCGCTTGTAATGGATGCCATGTAGTGTATGTTAGAATGGCGGAGGGAGGGCGGGCAGGCAGCAACAGCAGCAAGAAGGAATGTGGACTTGCAAGCAGCAAGAAGACGATCCTCTCCTCGTGACGCTCTTACTTGCCGGTCGTGACTCGACCTGTGTTTGGTTCCTCTAGTGATGCTTCAACAGGAGAGGGGAGGGCGGCAAAAACACGTCTACATACTACCTACTATTATTATCATTATTAGGTTATTGCCTGGAGACTGTTTGCAGGACCTGTTATAGGCCGAGAGGCACTGGGCTCTCTTCTCTAAGGGCCTACACTTATAATCCTGGCGGGGTTATTTAAGTTGAGATGGTAGGGAAAGCCATTTAGGGGCAGTATTTCTTTCTGTTTTTAAATATAATTTTTTGTGGAGCGAAAATAAATAAAATATTGCTCCAGCAGAAACAAAAGAGTTTAATTTTCTACACATGGTGATATCAACATTTCTTGAATATCTGTCAAGGGCAGGGATTCTGATACAAAAGGGCAAGGGGGTCTTGAGCCCCCCTGTTTCTATAGTGAGGGGGCTGAAATTATCTTAAGCTCCAAGTGTGTCCTGGAATTAGATGGGGACGTTTTCTCTTAATTTATAAATTACCGTGTGTGGAAAATTAAACTTGATGTTTCTACAGGAGAAATATTTTATTTATTTTGTTGAAAAATTTTTTGCTATAAAAAACTGCAGAAACCCGAACTTAAACTCGCCCTTCCTACCATTTCGCCTTAACAAGGAGCAGGATGACTCAGAGCTTATCAGGTGCATTACTTATCACATCGTGTCCATCCGCACTTAACTATTATAATTTAATATATTCGAGTACGTTAAAATTTTAGAGGAAATATACCAGAATTTGGTGAGGTGGGGGAATTTATTTTAGCTGACTAAACCTACATAATTAATTACCATGTAAAATAGTACATAGCTACCAATTTTGAACAAAATCGCTAAAGCTGAGCACATAACTACGTGAAAAGTTGATTTTCTAGCTGCCAGATAAGGCCTTACCCCCCCCCGCCCCCTGAAAAATGGGACTTTAGGTACAGTACGTTCAACAATTCCCATGATCCTCT
>CABFWO010004887.1:9356-56719 GCA_902155825.1 Timema genevievae
GGGGGGGGGCATCTAGAACATCCCAGAAGCCCAAGGAACAACAGCCATACGTCGAACACGCTTCGAGAAGCTTTCCAAAATGCGCACCGCGCATGCTCGGAGAGATTCACTTGTTTGGAGCAGGAGAGAGAGAGGGGGGGCGTCGGCTGGCACGACGAGCGGCGAGGCAGGGACGCTGGCTTAGTTGAATGGTGTCAGTGCTGCAGAATGTTTCTTGGGAATTGGAGTCCCGTCGTATCGCGTCAACAAGGGCAGGTTTTGGTGAGTGTACCCATTTCCTTCACGTATGGTTGTAACTAGGTTACAGTCACCGCAAATAAATCTGAAAACTATTGTAAGTTTACACTGTATTAAGTGTTGTCTACTAATCCAAGGACGTTGTCAGGGGAGATTTGGGGGTTCAAACCCCCCGAAATATAATGAACCTAATATGTATATCTTTATTTATGTTCAAACAATATCAAAATTAAGACACAAGTACGAATTAGGGGAATGTGTTACCATAAAAAGCACTTCAGAGAGCTTCTAGACGTGTTGAATATTTATGAGTTTTTCTAGCCCTCAGCAGTTATGGTGCTATATTACCATAAAACACTTCAGATAGCTTCTAGAACTGTTTATCATTTATAATTTTTTCTAACCTTCCGCAATTGGAGCATGTGCCCACCAACCCCCCACCCCCTCAAAATTATTGGCTGGCTACGGCCTTGTACTAATCCTTTTCTCTTTCAGCTATAGTTCACGAAAAGCACCAACCCATCAATTTTCCGTTCGGTTCAATCAAGTTGTAAGGCGTAGTGCAATTTCCAATAATTTAATTTGTTTTCTTGATTTCCTTATGAAAGAATTATAGAATTTGGGAAATAACAGAAATTAAAGGACAAATTGAATAATACGTCCAAAATAACAAAATACTTTATGATATACTAAGCACACTATTAAGGGATCACCTTTGAAAGTGTATTGATAAATACTTAGAGCAGGGGTTTCCAAACTGTGCGTCGCGACACTCTGGGGCGTCACCGACCTTGGTCTGGGGCGTCGTATGGATAAAGAAAAATTAAAATTAAAATTAGATACACTGTTTATTTAGCATCAATTATTTGTAAACACATCATTTTAGTTTTGAAAAATCACGTTTGGTAGCATATATATTTTAAAAACTAGCATTATGTAGCAAAGTGCAGGGCTATTTTTGGCACTTTGTCATGTGATCGGCTCGTGGTCTTAAAAAGGAAAATACAAAGCAATACCAATCCTAAGTGCTTCGAATGTGTTTACTAGGATGAACAGTATTAAAATAGGTTAAATCTAACAAATTGTCCCAATTTACATATATATATATATTTATTCTAAAACTATAAATTGTTGTTACTTTACTCATTTAAGTCAATTATCGCGGAAACATTCGTTTATCGCTTTATATCACAAATACAAAACTTCTTGAAAATTCAACTTAACCATATGAAACGTGAATATCTAGGGGAAAAAACATATTTTAATGACTTTAAATTTTTATCGCTTTTATTGCTAAAACGAAAAAACAGTGTCTACTTAAAATGTATCGTGAAATGCAACATTCACATTTTCAATACATGTACTCGTAAGAATGGAATAAATCATTCAAGGAAGCACATGCCTACTCTCATTCATTCTTATTCAGTCCTGTTATTTTGTTCTAATTCTGTAATTTTGCATTTAAAAGAAAACGAGCTAGTTATGAAAATAACAATTTTCTTTTAAAAAAAGACCACCAAATCGAATTTTGACCATTTTCGTTAAATATCGGGTACAGGGTTGTCGCGCGCAAAATCTGGCATGTGAAGGGCAGTGCGGTCTCTAAAAGTGTGTGAACCCCTGACCTAGAGGCTAAATTATTAATAATGGCTAGTCATACTCAAATGCACTCTACATCATTCTAATATTGATAACTGAAAGTGCAAACGAGTGCAGCATTTAGCAGTAAGAACGTCAGGGTGCTTAGTCATTCATTTTAGGGTATTTTAGATTTGATACCACCTTGAATTTGGTAGAATTACACGTTAGTATTTTAAGGAAAAAATATCGCAACTCAATAATAAAAAAAAGTTATGCATATCAGGCCGCCTACTATAGCCTTAAAGGATAGAACATTAAGAGTATGTTTTCAATAAATACACCAGGATTTAAGAGACAAAATTGTCGTAAATCAACATTGTTATTTCTTGTCAGAGTCCGCTACACTATCCATGCAACCAGCCTTATTAGTGTTAATTATTTTCTTCTAAACATCTAAATTCCTTCAACCGAGAAGTAGTTCTGCGCTTGACTCTATTCGGGAATTAATCATACGGTAATAGTTCCCTTCCGTTACTATTTTCCTAGCAGGTCATGCAGAATGTTTCCTGGGGGTGATATTTGCCTTGCGGCCATTGCGCAGACGCGCTCCATGCAAATTATACGCTTCTTAATGAATATTTCGAGAGCGAAGCGGTTTTACGGACGTTAGTTATGAGTTGGAGCCAGGAAATTAATTTCAGGCCTAAAAATAAATATAATAATTCAATGGTTTTTTTCTGTTTGTTCGCTTGTTATGTTTTAATTAATGTTTTCTCTAGATGTTCTATTCTTTTTAATTATATGCGACAATATATAAACATCTTTTAGGAGTAAAGTTTTGAAACCAATAAGAGCAATTTCGTCTTAAAATTATTGGTAGCAATACTAATTTTAGTTCTACTACTATTACTATTATATTATATTCGTATCCAATTTCCTTTTCCTGTGTTTGTTCTTAATGTTATTCCTTTTATATGTTTCTATCTAAATTGAAAACTAAGTTATTTTTGCTCTTGAAGCTGAAAGATTATTGAAAGACCCAGTAGTACGTAAATATTGGGTCCATCCTCTCCTTACCGAACAAGATTCAAGCGAAAATTTTATGACATTTTACGATAATATTCAATAAAATGAAAGATTTTATTTTTAATACTATCGCATGTCAACAAATTCATTTGATGAATTGTTCAATATAATGTGCCCACACATAACCAAACAGGACACAGCATTCAGGAGCGCAATAAGCTCATAGGAAAGATTAAGCTTACATTATTTGTTGATATGTAACGTAAGCAAGGAAACGGACCAACTACACAATGTGACCAGACCACCTGCTCCGGAATGAATGTGTCACTGCAACTATCCGGTTGTCCTGCTATCCCGCCAAGCCACAGCTTCCGGTGAGTGCAGCAGCATCGCAGTAGTGTAACAACTCTTATTTCAAACAATGTATTCCTACACTGCGGTAGAATCGGACCGGTAAAAACGCATGGACTAACACTGGCGTGTTTCACACTCCTCCCTGATGAGTTCCGATAGAGTGAAACCTAGGCCGGGGGATTGGGCGTTGATGATCCTTTTCTTAAAGAGGCAGCCAATACCTATTTGTCCAGTGGCAGCAATGTAAAGTGTGAACTGTGTTCTCCTTTTCATTGTGACAACTATATTATGTTCGTTCCCTTTTTTATGTTTTCTATTCACCTTTCCTGTACCTTTTTTTCCAAATATATATTACAAATTACCTCAAAAAGTAAAAATAGGTTTTACTTAAAGAGATAAATCGTGGAGATTTATGTTTAGATCATAGAGATTTAAATAGTCAAAATATATATTAACATTTATCAAGCTAAGGAGCTATAATCTTGCATTTAATCAAACATTTTAACATTGCACAAATTAACAAAATTAAAATCTCTCATTAAATGAAGCAATTACTCTAAAACAATTTAAATCGTTTAACTAAGTTTAACTCTGTGTCAAGAAATAGGCCTACTCCAAAAAATGTTGTGGTGCTCAGGAAAATTGTATGAATAACTTAAGCTTCTCATTAAATAGAAAGTTTCTAAAATATCATAGGTTATAAAAGAAAAAAAGCCCAGGACTGGCATCAAATAAACTTGGTAAGCACTAAATAAGTATCTAGCTCTTTCTTTGTTCATCCCTATTTTATTATCGATTCACTCTGATTCTTCTCGACAATGTTAGTTTTATCTTCATTTTTCTCGTAATGTGTAGGTATATAATGGCTTTAAACCTGCTATTTCTTACTCCAAAGTAAAACTAATTAGTCTGTGGTGGGATAAACTCTAATTTGAAAATTTTCCAGGTGTGAACATTAAAAACAGCGATTAGAATATAGCCCTTCTCGTAATCTATTTTTAATTACGGTAATATACTAACGAGGACAAAGCTTTGTGCTCTCTTGGCTACCTTGGTAGATTATGAGATTCTGACTTAAAAAGAAACTATAGATTAAAAAAAGAGATTTATTATCTTATTTTGATAAAGTACTTTAGTTTTTCTTGTGGAAATCTATATACAAATGGACTGATATTATTGAGAGCTGGCTACTGTCAAGCACGTAGAGTGTCAACAGTTAAATAAATAGTACGACATCATATATACTTTACTATCTGATAGTCATCTTCAGCCTTGATCTGAGTTTATGGATGATCGTCATCTTAAACCTTGATCAGAGTTGACGTGTGATCATCATATTTAGCCTTGACATAACTGAACGAGTGATCATCATCTTCAACCCTGCTCTGAGTTGACATGTAGCCTAATTGTTCTCTTTAATCTTTAACTGAGTTGATGTGTGATCGTCATCTTCAGCCTTGATCTGAACTTACGGGTGATCGTCATCTTAAACCTTCTGTCCATCCATTTTAATACAGTAGCGGATCAAAAGGTATTTCATTAATAGATTATTTCAGCTGATTTGAATTCATAAATCAAACAATCGATAGAGTACCAACAAAAGGGTGTATTTTTAAAAATGTGGACAAATGTTCCTAGATAGAAGTCTTAAATCGCATGAACCAGGATTATTTTTTATGAATATGATGTACTATTTTATATTGTATTAATTTGTTGTTTGTCTACCTTGACCAACAAGATATAATATTTACTTTAATCTTAAGAGAAGTTATAGGAAACCAGTGGATCATTGCAGAAATTATTGCACTAAAATGTATTCTAAGCATTTTATTGGGAAAAAATATATATGATAAAACATCACTCGACTTTCTAATTTAAAGTTTACTTGAAAAAGGTCTTCAAAACGTACATTATTCCTCTTCAAGTCACAATGAAAAATTAAAAACGATCCCTCTACCAACTCTTTATCTATTTGTTAAACCAAACCACTCTATGAGAATTGAGTTATTATTAATTTTTACCTAGTAGAAATATTCACTTACCGATATACAACCATACACAATTCACAGTTTCCATGGAGATGTAAGCAAATAATGTCTGTACAGATGAGCTATTGCCCACACAGAAGAAAAATATGAAAAAATTATCTAGAAAGATTGTGTTTTAGATTGATGATAGTATTTTTGCCGACATCCTGGACCCCTAAGCTTTAAAATGAGTTTTCGTTTGTCAAAATCGGTTAAACCGTTTTCTCGTAGTTTCAATTACCACAAATGGGCTTATAAAATTATATGTAATGTATTAATTTTTAGCTTTAAATCTAAAAATAAATCTTTAGCCTATAGTAACGATAAGAACATGGGAACAATTAGGTTTACTGCACACATAACCACTATTTAAAAAAACATAATATCATTATCATATTATTTTAACTAAACTGCCCACAAACATGTGCAAATGTTATATTAACCCTGTCACTTAAGAGAACTCAACCGACACCTTAGCTCAGTCAGTAGCGTGTCTGTTCACTGAGCTAAGGGCCCCAGGCTCAATTCCCTGTATGGCCGAATAATTTATCATTGATGAAATGTGGGTTTAATCTTTCCCAGTCATTATTTAACGGCCGGGGGACTGGGTGTTGTGCCTGTCCTAGTCTTAAGTTAGATTATAATGCATAAGATGCTATTACAGGCCTAGCAAGCTGGTGGCTATGGCTTGAATAAAATACTGACCTAGTACACAGGCTGGAAACAACAATGGATGAAGAAAATTAAGAGAGCTTAATATTCAACTTTAATCTTGATTTTTTCTATTGAAAGGTTATCAATTTATTTGAATTTATTCTACTTATATTATATTCATAGCTAATAATTGTGTCCAAAAAAAGTTTAAAAATCACTCATCAGTTTTAACTGGTCACATTCCCAACGTTCCATTTCCATTCCCAACATTTTCTTAATTGCATTTTTTATCTATAAATAAAACTCAAAGCCACAGCGCAAAATAAAAAAAAGCTGTTATTACTTAGAAAGGTAGACGAAACTTCAATACTTTCAACATCAAAATAAGTACTGGTTATTTGCTTTGAACGTAAAACGGTTGTGATTTAAAATAATAGTAAACTCCACATTTACAGTTAGCCATTGTAATAGCAATTCTATTTGTATTGTTCGTATCAAGGAAACATAACTCAAGCAATAAGAGTCAGTGAAACTACACAGGCAAATAAAATAGCAGTAATAATATTTGATGTGTTTCAAGGGACTCACAACAAATAAACTGGCTCCAGGCTAAATGGAACAATTTCCACATAGCTTAAGAAACATAGCTTCACGAGCTACACACATTAAATAAAGAGTCACTATCCCAGTGTTCAAAAAACGCATTTTAGTTTGTAGAATAGTAGGCGAGGATACCAACCATAGTGTCGTTATATATGACTACTTACTTTAGGAACTAGAAAGTTAATTGCCACACATACAAAATAACACCGCCTATCCCTATATGGAGCTAGCTATATCCAGTCCACCTCATTACATTATATCCCTTTCAGTTCATTGGTCTCCTCCCATTGGTTTTGCCAGTTAAAACCCTGAACAAATTTCTAGACTCTTCCATTTGCGCTGCATGTCCTGCCCACCATAGCTTGGGAGATTTGACTACCCTAACAATTTATGTTAATGATAGGGTATGTAACTCATCATTATGTAACCATCCCCTTTATCTACTGTCTTCATACCTATGACTTCAGACTTAGATAGTGATATAATGAGGTAAATCCTAGTAATTATTGGTTTTGGGGATTGAAATGATAGTCAGTTTAAGATAGGAATACATATTTGACACAAACATAAATTATTAATAATGATAATATATTCTTACAACAAGTTGTGCGATCCACCCCCAGAATGTTTGATGGACATTTTTAATATCTATAAAATGATATAGTAGATGCAAATCAATGTTGACCTCAAATAATGTTTTGTATTTTCTAGAAAATTTTTCCAACCATAATCTTACTATTACAGGCACACAGAATTTGCAAGTCATACCGGATATATTTTACATTGTAACTTAAGCCAGTGGGCACAACACTTAACGCCAAGTCCACCTAGCCTCGTTATCCGGTGACGAGTAGTTACTAGTTCGTATCCAAGACGGATATATTTGGATTTTATTTCCTAAATTGTACAACCCTCCCTCTCTATGCAAGTGAGTTTTTATTTACTCGAAATTATATTTCACTCATCCTAACCTCAGTAATGTGACTACATGTAGATATTCGAGATAGGAAGTAAAGCCTAAAACACAGCCCAAAGATGTATTTAAACACTTAATTGACTCAAATGGTTGATTAAATTAAATGTAATTTAGATTTCCTTGGCAAAAATAGTGAGAAGAAATCCAACTATGTTTATCACTTTCACAGAATTTTTTTAGCACCGTGTCTTACTACACATTCATGTTATATTCGTGTGTAATAATTACACTAATGCTTTTAGGGATTAGTGAGGTTATATTTATAGGAGGTGTACCCGCATTAGCGTGCAGAGAGAGTGTAAAACCATTTTGGAAAACCACTCTTGGTACACTCGACCAAGATTCGAACCTCGATCTCCCCGTCATTGGAAGTCCAATCTGCTGTGAGAGTAGCGCCTTAGACCATTCGTCCACCGAAACGGGTTTGATAGTAATGGTTCCATTGAAAATACCTG
This sequence comes from Timema genevievae, assembly GCA_902155825.1. Classification (NCBI taxonomy): domain Eukaryota; kingdom Metazoa; phylum Arthropoda; class Insecta; order Phasmatodea; family Timematidae; genus Timema; species Timema genevievae. The sequence goes on from CABFWO010004887.1 coordinate 17,270, forward strand.
GGCTAAGAGCATCAATAAAATTTAAACTACAACATAAAGTCAGTCATAAAATTATTTCTAAAACTGGGTTGCATCTGTTATGATAGAATAAAATGGCTCTAAACAAAGGAACATTACAGTAGATGGTCGCATATATAGTTGGCTGAAGAGACGAAAGGCAAAATGGCCGCTACATCCCGCTGTTGTGTGAACAATGTAAGGGAAAACAAGTCTTATTCTTCTGTTCAAGTAGGTACCCAATAAATACCCCACTTGGATTTACTGCCAGTTTGGAGCAATCAACATACAGGCCTAATTGACGAAAGCAAACTTGCTCAAACATTAGCTTTTAGTTTCAGTTGGATAATCACCTCTTGTTCTGAAGGGCTTCCACTTCCATAATATACGTAGATTACTAATATTTAGGATGCTTAGATCAAAAATATACGTACACTTTAGGCTTACAATTATTCTTGTATTATTAACTTTTAAACAACCGTCATTAAATATCAATTTATTTTTTAAATTATACCAGACCTAGTTCAATATTTGTACTGTGCTGTATTAGAGAGTGATGAGAAAATTCCTGTAAGCATTTAGCTGTAAAATAACGTGTGAATTTTTAATTATAAATTTTCTTTACATTTTTATTTGTAAAAATTCCTATTATTTTTCAATAGGAAAATTTTAGATGATTTAATCATAAGTTAAAGGCTGATATGAATGTATTCGTAATAATTTTGATTTAAATATTATAAATAAAAACATATCTGGTCTACAATCTACATCAGACCAAGCCCCGAATTTTGTATTAAACCACCAAGAGCTAAAGTCGATACGTTATTTTGATAAAAGAGCTGGAATCTATGTTATTTTAACTCATATGATAATGTTTCTGATGTCACCAGTCTCAGGGTAAATTAAACTGACGTAGAAAATTTAAATCTTGGAATATCTTGATAGCATTTAAATAGTGGATATATTTTCTGAAAATAATTAAAAGGAACTTTTCTGTAAAGTGTTATTTTTACGGAAAATTTTCTATGAAAATTCTCCTATCTGAAATCTCTAAGACTAGGTTAAGTAATAAAAAAACAATGGTACTTAGTATTTCCTTAATATTATTAGGTACATAAGACATAAAATTTCAGCATTTTTGAATGAACCAGAAACATAAAGCGTGAATACCGATGGGAGATCCTTATTATGAGAGCTGGTCACTCTGGGTTCGATTCTAGTTGTGCAAGTATGTGGTATCTTCACATTCTTTATCCAACTCTGTACATCTTATTTATAGATATGGAACCAGCTAAGACGTCTATAATAAAATGTATTTATTCATAGGTTCAAGTGACAATATTTACGATTAATGTCCTTTTATTTATATGGAATATATAACCCTCAGTCTAAGGACAAGATGGCCACACTTGATAACAAAAGTTGTGGAAGTTAAAACCATAGCGAACTACTTAATTATCCATTTTCTTGATCATTGATGTCCAAATAATTGTAATCTTATTTATGTCCAGAACTAGAAATAAAACATTGAACAATATCTAATTTAAGGACAAGACAGTGGAATAGGAAACATGAAACGAAGTCATCGTAGAATTTATTTATTTATTTTTAGCACCGCGCCTTACTACCCGTTTAGGTAATACACTTAAGAACTAACTATTCTAATGGATTAGGAGTTGCGAAGGTTGAATTTAGAGTAAGCTAACCTGCATTTGCGTGGAGGGAGAGTGGAAAACCTTTTAGGAAAAACAACCCCCAGTTCACCCGACTGAGATTCGAACCTCAATCTTCCCGTCTTTGGCAGTCTAGCTCAACACGAAACTAGCGCGTTAGCTAACTATGCCAACGAGGTGGGTTTTGTCGTAGAACTTCTAGGAGATTTACTAAAATTAATTCTATTTTATTCACACATCAAATCAAATGTGGTTGGCCAAATCGGTGGTTACATGATCTAAGGCATCAGCATCATTTTACAATGAATTGGTGGTGACGAGAAGTCGGGGTTTGATTCCCAGACAGGTAAACAGATGATGTTTTTTCTAAATGTTTTCTCACCTTCCCTCCTCGTCAAGTTTGGTACAATTACTTTACATTCTACCGTCTTCATTTCTACAATATTCGTATCAATAGTCTGGATGGGCAGTATGGGACTCGCTTTGGTGGTCGAATGGTCTAAGCCTTCACTCTCACAATATACTTAACTGACAATGATGTGAAGATCAGGGTTCGAATACCAGTTGAATATATCGAGGTTGGTTTTTTATAAAGGATTTCCCTACCCTCTCTCTATCTGCGCATTTGCGAATACACTTATTAGTTCAACTTTTCTCGTCCCAAACACGTTACTGTACTTAATACACCCCTAACGGGTAGTAAGCCGCGGGAATAAAAGTAAAAGCTATGAGTAATTGCGTGATATCTACCGCACGCAGAGGTCTCACATTTTGAAATTAGTAGTCCTTGTGGAAGAACATGTGCACCTAGAAGATCGAATTTTGAAATAAGTAGCTCCTGTGGAGGAACATGTGCACCTAGAAGCTGGAATTATGAAATTAGTAGTCCTTGTGGAAGAACATGTGCACCTAGAAGCTGTACTTTTGAAATTAGTAGCCCATTAGGAAGAACATGTGCACTTAGAAGATGGAATTTTAAAATTTAAACTAAATTTTTTAATTTATTTAGAACTGAGTCGTAGGAAATAAAATGAAGAGTTTTTTCTGTCTGTTGGAATTAAAGCAAAACGATGCCTGGGGTAGCCACACAATGCACTGAATGGCTGACTCGAGAAGCGCCAGGAACTTCTGTTATTAGAAATAAGAAGGGAAAAAAACTTATAAAATAATTCCTTTTCTTTCAAACAAGACAGATAAACAACTATTGTTACTCTTTCTTTGTCATTATTGCTAACCTTGTTCTCAGGAAAATACTGGGATTGAAATATTCTACCAGGGAAACGTAAGCCTTAATAATTTGGAAAAAATAATAGTAAACATACATTACGGTTCAGATGAGCTGCAAAATATATTAATTCAAATATTTTACAAATACCTATCTATTTTTACAAATCAAATCAATTCTAATAAAACATTTAAAATTGTATTCTTATATTTGGTCAATATTGAGACTAAACATATATTATTATATTCCAAGACTACTTTCTCTACGATTCTACAATATATTACTATTTTCAGCTTTCGATGTTTGTTCAGTGAAAGGCGGCCATGATTCTCATAGCGCCAATACTTCGTGTCTCCCCCTCAAACAAACAGTAACAACACCCATGTCAATATTTGGACAGCGTTGTTTGTAACTTCTGATTTCCCGCTTCTCGCAAAGATCATACCTGTCAATATGTTGTCCTTTTGTCGCCAGTTCCCGAGGGAAAGGACGGGACTGTCACAGGAAGACGACACGATAGAGATAAAGTGGTGACCTCCTTGGGTTGAATGTTGAGTTATTTCTTCCAGCTGTCACACTTATCTTTCTTTAATATTGTTATAGGACCTCTCTCTCTCGCTCTTTCCCCTTCTCTTTCTTGTACTCGTTTCACCTCATGAAATACCACTGAGAACTTACCAAAGAGAATTCTCACTATAGTTCCATTGCTAGTAGTATTGGCAGTGTCAAAAATATGCCTAAGATTATTGTCTCGAAGAGTTATTTTAATAAGACCGGCCGATTTCTACTTTCTCATAATGATAAAGTATTGTAACCAAGGCCATCTTTGGCCTATAGATAATGTTGAACCTTATTCTTATGTAGGCCTTACAGTTCTCTCTGTTGGTAGAAATAATAATAATAATAATAATAATAATAATAATAATAATAATAATAAAGGGGACGTGAGCCTTTAAAAGAGGGACAAGTTATCTATAGGTCTAGTAAATTTAATAAAATCATGACACTTCAATTCGGTTCGATTCCCGTATACAGCTGTCATCTATAAGCGATTTAATAAAACTATATCAGTGTTTATATATGTATATCTGTCTTTACACGCTGATTACACTGAAATATAGCAGTCTTACCTTTACGTAATACACTATGCGTCTATCTTATAAGTAATATCATAGTGGAACAATTCAATGTAGGCTTGCTACATTACAGGGTAGATGAGAATACAGCTGAAACGCTTCAATTGATTTCTTTTAAACTTGATACATAGATTTTATATTTTCATTAATTGAAATGAAATCGGAGTTTTAGCTCTATATCAAAAAATAATAATACATACTAGATTTCAATAGTAAAATTTATGTATGGTTAATTTGAAAAAGAGTTTTATTTTATCAACAACAAATAGTACTTAAGTGTATGAATTAATCTTGTTGAGTAGATAAGTAAGTATTCCTCTAAATTGAATGAGGTTTCAACCATAAACATCTTCACTATTACATTGAAATTGTTTTTAAATCTACAATTTTTAGTCATGTCTTTATCTGAACTTGTTAGCAAACTTTATAGGTTATTTTGATATCTTCACTCTTTGGTCCGTAATCCCTAGCACCTTTGAAAAGAGACTGAATATTTTTAAGATAATTTATTTTACAATTCCAAATTTAAGTACTAGATTTCCTATTTCAATTTTACTCTTACCTCCTATTATTACGTAAGGGTGACCTTAATTTCTCATTTCACAAATGGTTTAGAAATTATCTAAACTACCAGATTCATACTTTTCTTATAATCAAATGTAAAGCCATTCACTATGTAGACTATAGCTGTAATTGTCTCACCTTGTCCAGAATAGTTTTGGCCATTAACAGATTATGGTTCAATGGTATGACATGCAGTGGACCTAATTTCACAAGACCTAAAGTCTAGGAGCTATGACTTTAGGTCTTATAAAATTAGGTCCAGTGAAGTTAGGTCTTATAAAGTTTAGGTCTACTGCCTTTGGGTTCACTGCCTGTTTGAATAGTTAAGGAAATTTTAAAGTATTGTTTGAAAAATAAATTCTAGGTCCAGTGCTTTTATTTCTAGTAAAGTTAGGTGCAATGAGGTTAGGCCTTATAAAGTTAGGTTTTATTGGGCTTAGTTCTTATAGCGTTTAGCTCTTGTGCCGTTAGGTCTTGTGCCCTTAGGTCTTATAAAGGTAGGTGTAATAAATGATAACTTCCATCTCACTACAAATATTCGGTCCCATCATGAACATCAAATGAACAAAATTGAAATAATCCAGCACCCCCTAGATTTTAGAACCTCTGACCTTGCCTTAAGAGATATAAGACCTGGGGTTTAGAGTGCATGTCAGAACCTGCATAGATTGCGTACAAGGGGGTTAGGGTGCCATTTTGATTTTACACATTCCGCTATAAGGTTAAATATAATTTTAACAATATTTTATTAAGATTTAATTATATTTTAATTCAATGCCACTATCTCTAATTACCGTGATGGTTAGAGGATAGAGGATGTGAGGCCAGGGGTGCAAGGGGAAGGGGGTGGAAAGCCTGGTGAGACCTGCACAGGTAGGGGTTGAGGGGGTAGGGAGCCGTCAAGGGTAATTCACCGTAAGACTGAGTGCTAGGACTCCAGGGAAGGAGGTGAGGGGTTCATGTAATAGGATGTAGGATAGGGAAGTTGGTTTGGAGGATGCAATCGTAATAAGACAGGTGCATCAGCATTCGCCTGGAGAGAGAGTGAATATACTTATACACCTTCAAAGTGTTAGCTATGGTACGGGGAGGGTAAAGGAGGTGGGGGTTCAAGAAGTTGGGTTTGGGAGAGGAGGGGCGAAGGGGTGTGGGTTGAAGGAATAGCGGGAAGGAGGGAATATACCGCTACAGGGTCTGGCTGTATATTGTGAGATAGGGGATCAGGCTGAGGGGTTATTGATATGGGTTTGAGTTGCTGGGAATACCAGAGTGTCGTGTTCGTGGGGCGTCCAGACGTTGGGGGTAATTTACCGTTGTGGGGTCCGGGTTTTGGGGGTGTTGGGACGTCGTGTTGGAGGGGGTTTCAGAGCGTAGAGGGTAATTCACAGTTATGAGCTCTGGGGTTCGGGACAAAACCGGTCCGGTGTCTACACAAGTATTTACAGCAAATATCGACGTTCTCAACAAACAATGATCTTGAGGTAGTTTTCTATTCTCATGATTGCTGTAGGCAGCAAATTAATTAATTCACCATTACCATGTATATGCATGCAGTGGCGACCTTAAATATCAAATCAATTACAAGTTCCTAATGGATAAAATGAGGGAGACAACGTTCAATCCGTCATCGACAAAGCAGTAAATACATCGTTAAAATATGGTCCAATTTATGTTCCATAACAATATACATTCATAATACGTGGGGAAAAAAAGCAAGGAAATCTGTACAAGGTTACTGAAATGGTACACGAAAATTGTATAGATTTTAAGGATGATTATCAGCAACAGGGAATTAATTTCTCGACAACAGATCACGAACAACAAGTAAAAAATGGGGGCATTATGATAATTAAAGTGCAAAAAGGTACTCATGGAATTTTCTTGATAAAACTTCTTCTGAACTGGAGGAGTACCAGAAAATAGTGACTAGAAATAAGATTCGCCAGTGCCAGCAGTGCCGAACAACATTGGAAGTGATGGCCTATCCCAAAAAATGTAGAATAATGGATCGTAAAAAATATGACGTAATGGATCTCATTAAAGGCCATCACATCCTTGCAGCTTATAAATAATTTTATACTTCGGTATTCTATGCGCAATATTGCTAAAATTAAATATTTGAATTAATTTGAAAAAGTAATTTTCCACTGTCATTTTTTCTAATAATATATTTTTTTACTGTCATATAAAACTATCCCTTATTCTTTTTCATTTTTTATTAATTTTTGTAAGTTATTTAATAGATTTCCCACCTAATTAAAATAAATTTATAATAAAAGAGTTTATTTATTTACTATATACTTCTTTTCGATTTGTTTCTAATAGTCACAACTTAAGAAAATATTTTGTTACTAAAAGGGAAAAGTGATATATATAAAAGAAAAAAATATTATTATTTCAGGCCGTGACATTTCCATGGTAGAAAAAATCAAAAACTTTTATAGCAGCATTATTAATTAAAAGTGCAATTAATATCGTTTTTTCATTTTCCAAAACAATTGCATTTTTTGAGGTGTATCACTTTTCCAAGTGAAGTGCGATATGTAAACTACCTATTAATTAATTTTTCTCTAAAAAAATAAGTATAGAGTGCTATACATAGTGTAAAAAACTTCATAGATATATATTTTAAACAAAATTGTTAAGGCAATTTTCAAAAAATTACCCTTTAGTACCTAAATATCAAGTTTGAAAAAAATCCATCAAACCCTTTCGGTTGTGGCACTAGGTACAGACAGACAAACCTAGGGACTGACAAAATTTCCACATTAACATGTTTTAGTTTAGAGGCACATTAAATATCCATTATAATATCAAGGTCAAATTCTGTTATAATATATATATATATATATATACCTATTATCACCGTGTCTTACTAACTGTTCAGACTATACGTATATCTGATAATTACTCTAATGTGGTAGGGATGAGGAAGGAAGCACGTTAGAGGTAGTCTGCATTTGCGTGGAAGGAGAATGGGAAACCATTTAGGAATAGCCAACCTCAGTAGACCTTACCTGGATTAGGATCTTGATTTCCCCGTCAACAGCAGGCCAGTCTAACACGAGTGTGACGCCTTAAGAGTTAAGACCACGTAGGCGGGTGATAATAATATTGTAATCTTTAAACTTACAAACAAGCTAATATAATATTGTTAATATTAGCAGCATTACATTATATTAGCCATGCCAGTGAGCATATGCTAATATCAGGGGTGCCCAACTTAAATTATAGACGGGCAGATTAAAATAATTCCTCTGTTCTGGCGGGCCGGATACTTCCACCCTCTCTAAATAATGTATTATTATTATTAGAGGGAGAGAGATAAAAGAGAGATAAAGAGATGAAAGAGAGATAAAGAGATAAAAGAGAGATAAAGAGATGAAAGAGAGATGAAGAGATGAAGAGATAAAAGAGATATAAAGAGATGAAAGAGAGATGAAGAGATAAAAGAGAGATAAAGAGATAAAAGAGAGATAAAGAGATGAAAGTAAGATGAAGAGATAAAGAGATGAAAGAGAGATGAAGAGATAAAAGAGAGATAAAAGAGAAATAAAGAGATAAAAGAGAGATAAAGAGATAAAAGAGAAGGTTAGAGATCAACGGCATACATAATTATTGTATAGTCAATTCTAAACTACCTGAAGAGCTTTTGTATTTTTAAAAGGTTTTTAAATTTATTTTTACTAATTTAAAAAAACTTTATTTTAACAAGAGGGACTGAAGGAGAGAAGATAACAAATCTGGCAGTCATGTTAAGGAGTGTGATGAATTAATTGATTGTGAAAGAAAATAATTATAAGCATGATAGCTGTACACAAGGATGAGAAAAGTAGAATTAAAGTCTAAAGCAGGTATTCTCAACCTTTCTAGGCTCACGGCACCCTTATTAAGGGAGTTAGAGTCTCGTTGCAGCCTTGTGAAGGAGGGTACAACTTTAGTTAAGGGGGTAAGAATCATGTGGCACCCGAGTTTAGGGGGCTAGTATCTCGTGGCACCCTTGTTAGAATTTTATAATCTTTTATAAGAGTAGCATACTAAACAATAAAATTGTTTTAACCCACTTCGGTGGCCACATGGTCTAAGGCGCTATCCTTGCAGATGATTAGACTACCAATGAAGGAGATATCGAGGTTCTAGTCTCAGTCGGGTCCTACTGAGGATGGTTTTTCCAAGATTATTGTCCAATCTCTCTTCCCGCAAATGCCGGTTTAATTCATATAAATATAACTTTCCTTATCCTTAAAACTACCACCATAATTAGTACATAAGCGTATAACTTGAACGGGTAGTAAGACTTGGTGATAAAAATATACCATTGTTTTAAATTTTTTATTATTTAAAGATATAAATAACAAAAAACTGAATAAAATGTATCTATACAGTTATAGAGTAATATCTTTGAAAATCAATAAACTAGCACACTTGCTAACCACAATGTGATGTCACTAAAATTATTGATAATATGAAGTCATCAGTAGGTAAAGAATTATTATTAATGTGAAACTTGCTATTGGTGTCTAGAACGGAAAAGTGTCTATTTGGCCGTGTGGTTTACAATGCAACACGCATTTCATTGTCAAGACTTAGCGGTCCATTTCTTACTTTGGTTTTCATTGTTGTCATGGGTGTCATAGCTTTCTCGCGCAAATTGGAAGTTGAGAAGGGCAAAAGTAAGCTATTTCTTTTCTCACTAATTTAGGATACCCCTCCTAGAGTCCAGGACAAAAAAACAGCCAATGAACCATCCATTACCAGTTACGTGGAAAGAAACAGGTTCGATAACTTTTAAAACTATACTACGTGGGATACGAACACGTCTAGATGATCTGATGACACGTCTGTACATGACTAGTGACGTCAGAAGACTGAATGTTGCGCAATCACTGTTGACCGGCTAGCTTATCAGTGAGCAGACAGTTGACATTGAGAAATTATTCTAAGTTATTTAACATTGATTCCGTATGGCACTTGTAGATTTTTCAGAGGAGAAACGGTATAGCGTACGTGCTAATGTAAAACTAGTAGCACGTACTACGGATGCGAGGTCTAGAAATAAACACAAGTCCAAATTTAAATATTCTTTATTTTTAAATGCTATTTAAACTCACTATTTTTTGTCAAATTTAAATCTTAGTGTGGAGATTTCTCACATCGGGTGCACGTGAAATTTAGAGAAATACAACTTTATTTTTTTCCTATGTTGTGAAAAATGTCATGAAGAAAATGAAGCAGAATTTCTTTCTTCGTTTGCATTAGAATTTATTTCTGACTGACAAAAATAATTTGGGAATGAATTTCTGATCTTGATTGAAAAACAGATGAAATAAGGCAGTTTTAAAATAGATTTGACTGCATTGTTGAAATACTGCCAAGTCAGTTTTAAATGTAAATTATTGATCTCGAATCAGATGACGTGTTAAAACACAAGCATAAAGAAGTAAATTTGAACAAATTTTATAAATATTTGTACCATGAGCAGTGTCTGAATTTGAAGCGATTTGCTTGTGGAGTTGTATAAGTTTTTGGTAAAATAAGTCATGTAAACAAAAACTCTTAAATATGAAGTATGAAATATGTCATGTCCAACTATCGAGCAAATCTATCTGATAAGTTCTGTGTAGTAGTTAGATTTCTCTTTCATTCTGAATGATATCAACCTTACTTACCCAAAAAGATACAAATAAATGTTATTAATTTATTTATAAAAATGGTTTTTTTGTACTTAGACCTACGAAATCGTTTAAAATATAATATTATTTGGTCCGATACCAAAAAGTTTGGAGACCCCTTGACTAGAGTATGCAGTAATAACCCTGGTGAAAATGAATGATCTGCTTGCACTGCAGATATTTAATACCACTGAAATTACAAAGTTCACAGGGATGTGGATAGTAACTTTGATAGGTACAAGTAATATTGATTTATGAAGTATGTAATATCTAAGTAGAATAATAATATATGTATGTAATATCTATAAATCAAAGGATGAGGAAAATGTATTTTCTAGTTAAATATTTACTAAGATGTTGATTATAGCTTCAACAGCCTTTGATTCAAAATATAATAATATACAGCTATTTTTTTTTATATCGCCACGTCCTACTACCTGTTGAGGCTATACACATATATGATAATTACTCTAGTAGGGATTATGGAGGAAGCATTTTAGAGGTACTCTACCCACATTTGCTTGGAAGGAGGGTGGGAAATAGTTCGTTCCTCCTCCCTTCTCCATAGGTGAACATTATATGTGGATATCCCTGATGGGTAGTAAGATTTGGAGCAGGGATAATGGAGAGAATTAAAAAACATAAAAATTTATATTTTCAAACTCCTTGACTCTATCTGTCCTTCTCTTCAATAATATTTTGTTATAAATGTAAAACTGTAATGAACCATATAAATCCATTTCCTAGAGTAAATGTTTAACCCTCTGTTAAAAAAGCTATTCTCGTCAAGAGCAACGCCTCAGCGGGAACCTGTACCAAAGTGTTAAAGATTCTTCCTTCCGACCATTTTCATTATATAGCCCGAACTTGACACGATCTTCAATGGAACAACGCTTCTTAACGTCTTTCAAACTCGTAACTACCTCCTCGCTGGATAATAGCAAACCTTATTTAATGTTTACAATCTCTTAAAAATTAGTTTAGTGTTTCTCCTCGGAGATACTTGCTTTCATTACTTAGTTTTCCTCTCGAGGTGTTAAAACTCTTTTCCAACTTTAAGTTCGACTTTAAATGAAAGACCTTATCTTCCAGTTTCTACCTTCAAACTAAATGAGGGTATTTGATAGATTTTTATAAATTTATTTAGCTTATTTTATCATAAATTCGAATCAATATGAAAATATGTTTATAGAAATGTTAAAACACAATTTTGACATTATTTAAAAAAATAATAAATTAAGTTGTCGTAAATACCTTGTGACATAGTGTAAGGTTTTTATTCTATGTAGATTTTTAAATTATATTTTGGAGGCTCTTTATAAAATCTATATCACTCAGCCATAATTTAATCATACGTTGTTCATAACTTCCAATGTAAACATTCCTAATCCATAAAACTCTAAAAATTGTTAATATAATTTACAAACTGTGCATTCAAATATATCCCCACTCAAGGGATATGGAAAAATGGAATTAATTTTATATGTGTTTTTAAGGAAATGAGGGTTGAAGGGGATCCCCCAAAATATACCTCTAACACATTAATTCTGCTTCCTCTTTATTTTTTTTATTTCTTTCTTTCAGGGGAGACCAAAAGAATATCGCCAAGCAACAGTAAAGTTAATTTTCAGACAGCTAGTACACCTGTGGGCAGAACATTGTTTCACAAGTCCGGCTTGAATTAAGTGACGCACACCGATGGGCGTGCGGACAGGAGTGTCAGTCTCGACTTGCCTGGTTTGCTAAGGGGGGAGAGTTTGGTTTTCAAATCACGGCTGGGTTTAACGAGGTAATATTTTATTATAAATCATCTTCCACCATTTCTTATAAAAAATGCGGCTACCTTTCTTGTATATTAAACTCACCTATCGGTTTGTATCTGTGAGTATCCCAAGCTTGTGGTAAAATGCGGCACATTTGGCTCTGAAAACGTGGGTTTGATTCAGACTGGGTGCATTTAAAATATTTATATATCTTCACTCAAGGCAGATGTTGGTGTACTAACAAAAAATCACTCTTGCTTATCCAGTTCCCTTAGGTAAAATAACATAGTATATAAATAAAATCTAAATATAATTTTAACAAAAGGTTTACAGGATGGCGCGTGAGATACCACCAATTTAAAAATAAAAATATCTACATGCTTTCTAAGGGTTTTTATTATTGTAATGCAATAAAACCCTTACCCATGAGGTTTAAGTAATTAATATGACATTTTTATTTGGGGTTTCACTTTCTCTTTAAAAATTTAAAAAATAATTATTTTAATCGGCACAGAAGCAACGTCACCAAATTAAATTGTTGAGTACATTTCTCATGATTTCTGTTGGGAAATCTTCATTGTGTACCTGCGACATTTATAATACACCTTCATGTTACAGCCAATTAATCGAGAATTAGTTAGATTTACGAGCTCGCTAAAGATAGTATGATCATCCCATTTCAGCTTTCTGCATTATTTAATTGAAAACAGCGAAATAATTTTTTAAATTATTATCATCAATATTTTTATTTATTAAAAAAATTATATTACAGTTTAATTGGTCTCAATTCCACTGTTGTATAGAGTACATAGAACTTCACCACGATGAGATGCCTGGTTCACTCTATACTATCTACCTTAATTAGGTGTTAACTCTGAGGCTAGACGGGCTTTTAGGACTCCTGATTCAAGCTACATTACCTACCTTAACTAGGTGTTATCTATGGGGTTAGATGTTCAAACTGTATTACCTACCTTAACTAGGTATTATCTGTGAGGCTAGACAGGCTCTTAGAATCTCTGGTTCAAACTGTATTACCTACCTCAACTAGGTGATATCTTCGGAATGAGATGTATTATTGAGGTTGCCCCTGCTAACAAAAAATTCAAGGGCAGGAGAATTTAGGGGCATGGAACCTCACAGAAAACGTGATTTAGTAAGTTCTGTGCCACGTTTTGATACGGTTCTGTATGATATTGATAGTGGCTTCACATTAGACCTTAATGGAATAAAAATTTAAGGTCATAGTCAAGAATCCTCCTCTTTAATTCCAAAGTTCGAGCCTTTATTTTTTGTGGGGCAACGTGTACTACAGATTAGCGTCGTTATGACAGAATAACAGTTTGTCCTAATTTCTTTTTTGTGAACCCTGCTGCTTTGCTTCTTGTACAGAGTCTATTTGTAACATTTTATTCACTCAAGCATCAATATTTTTTATCTGTAGGAGGCCCTCTTCTTGAGCGATCACTGTCCAGACGCATGTTTAACATCCACAACCGAGCTACATCTAATGGAACACTCGATGATATTGTACACACATTGTTTACATTTTTGTAGGATTAATACAGTATTTCACACGGGATATTTATATTAGGGGTTGTTTACATTTTATACATGAGAGTGATAGGAACATATTTTATAACAGAAATAATTAAATAGGTAACAAAAATATATTTATTATGCAATAACATAAAGGTTGAAATCAGGTTACAATTGGTAAATGAAAATAGAAAGTAAGAAAAATTAGTGCTTCATAAATGAACAAGATCAAGTTTGACACGGGTAAAGTTATAGTAACTTCCCGTAGCTCGGGAGAATACGTGTCCAAGACAACAAGACAAAATTCAAAAGGACGTTAGGTAAACGGAGATTATTGGATTCTAACAAAGTCGGGCTAGCGCCAGACTTCCACCAGAAGGGACTAAACAAAAACAAGGTGAATTAGATACAAATAAAGATGTGACAACATATCCTATAGTTTTAGAGTTACTAACCGCAGCTCATCCTGGCTAGCTGACTAGGCTTGTAGTAAAGAACTGTTTCTGATATTATAAGAGGAAGGACTGTCCATTACATCGGTAAATGGCTAAAAGGCAACCAGGTGTCTACATTAAATAGTACTATGGCCGGTCCTTTCCCTGTGGGTACTGCCAGAGCATTCAATAGTACATTTATGTCATTACCCACTGCCTGGGGTAAACCTCAAGTTTAGTCCAACATTAAATATTAAAACATAGGAAGCGCCAACCAAGGGGAAAAAGAAAATACTATCTTTGCGGGCCACCATACAAACTTAGCCGTGTTCCGCACTTTGCGCACCCAAAATAATAACACAGAAAAAGAGAAACCAACTAGAGCGCTGTGAGATACTGACCTAACTAGGTCCTCATGTAAAAGCGTTAGACAACCTGCTTGTAGCCATTCAAAATATGAACATATGAGCATGACGTCCACGGCGTCATGTGATATTGTGAAGTCTTATGGACATAATACTGAATAATGAACTTGTGAATGAGAGGGCTCTAAAGCCTGGGTCCTATTACATACAGAGATCAAAGCTCCTGTATTTAAGCTATATCATTTAGATATAGTAAACATAATGTTATCAAAACTTCTGACTAACAGAAAATTAAATAAGCTGTACTCTACAACTTAGTTTAGTCTCTCTGACTAAAACATAGTGTCAGAAGGACAAAATAAAAGGGATCAACTTGATTAAAGCAAACACGTCTGATTCACGTACAATTTATGTTAGTTATTTTGATTAAAGAAAACACGTTTGATGGACGTACAAAATATGTTGGTCAACTAGACCAAAGAAAAACCGTCTGATGGACGTACAAAATATGTTAGTCATTTTGACTAAAGAAAAACTTACATAGTCATATGGACTAACTCAACAAGTCTTAGGGACTTGGAAAACCACTGAATACTTGGATCAATAGACGGGATTCCCTCGGCGTCGAGGCGGTGACATCCACGCCCTAACCGTCATGGTCAGCAGTATATTCTACAGGTACTGGAGCAGAGTTTCCTTCTTCGAAGATATCCAAGTGATGAACTACAATCTGTGAACCTAGGAGTCTCTCGTTATATACTCTTTCCTTGACTAGTAAATTGGGCACAGTAAACAATGGAATAGGGAGAAGGGGGGGAGGGAGTTTAGGGACTGTGGAGAAAGAGTTGCCAAGGAAGTCTGCTAGGGGCGTAGTGGTCGTAGCTCGTGGCGTCACTAGCGATGAACCAAGGACAGTCGGGTCTTTATTCAATGTTGAGGTCAAGAGGCTAGACGTGCGTTGAAACTGCCATGTCTTTGCTTCCGCCATGCTAGCAGAACAGTTAGTGAAAGCATGGTGATCGTATCCGGGAACATCCACGTAATTTAAGTAGAATCCAAACGAAATCATTGCTAAATACATCAGTATAAATTATCTTCTTCTGATTCCCTGATTGTAGTTTAGCATTTTTTTCGGATTACAGATTGTAGATGTCATCTTGATTTAGGTGACATGCTACATTTTGAACTACACCCAAAGTGTGAGCATACTCTCAATCCTGTTTTCCCCTATTCAGGAACTTGCCTATTTTGCCAAATTAAAATAAATATATTTCGCATCATGCATCCATTTATATGTACACATACCCGATAATATATACAGTTCATTTAATAAATCTGGTAATACAATGTAAATAACATAAATATATAAATATAAATATATTTCTAGTTCTCGAGTGTTAGAGCAAAGTGTGAGGGTGAAGTGCACAGATGGAATTTATCACAGTTCCATCTCATATAAACATAAATAGAAGATACAACTTATGTATCATTGTCCTAGTTCCTATACAGGATAATTCGTAATTGTATACAATAAAGTGATGCATTGGAATCCATACCTAAAATAACTAAAATCTCATATTAACATATTGCCAGGACTTCTTCATTATCAAGATATGACAACATTACAGGGTAGTACTGCGCATGCGTCATTCGGTGAGCTGGAGACATGGAACGTCACGCTCAGTTATTTGATGTGATTGAAAGTGGGTGGTAAGATGGGGGACCAATACACAAAGGAGGTACTGGCAGTTATGATTCTTATTTACGGTGAAGAACGACAGAATCCCACTGCCTCCTATC
Organism: Timema genevievae; assembly: GCA_902155825.1. Taxonomy (NCBI): domain Eukaryota; kingdom Metazoa; phylum Arthropoda; class Insecta; order Phasmatodea; family Timematidae; genus Timema; species Timema genevievae. Next base: position 33,438 of record CABFWO010004887.1, read on the forward strand.
TGACAACACCCAAATTAAAGGACTTTTATTTCATGGCACTGAATCGTCGCCTAGGGGAAACCGGTCTCTTTGCACCTGGGATGATCAACGCTGGTAGTCCACGACAGGACGGTTGCAATGGAAGAGGCACTATTCTTTCTGTGGAGCGCTCACCCAATACAAGTACACGGCGATTAGCCACACGTCATCACCTGTCACAGATGTCGGTGTAGAGAACAGAACATGATCAATTACTGTCCCATTCCATTTGCAACCTGTTCAGGAATTGAACCCAGCTCTCGATTTCAAAGAACGTAGGACGTTCTGCGGATGGCTGCTCTATCATAACACCACAGATTCACAATTTAACTGTATAGTACTGGCAATGTATAAAGCAACATTTACCAAAAATGGCAGTGTCATTCTTCACAACCAGTACATTTGGGCTAACACAAACCCAAATTCTGTCCTGGAGGTCCATTCACAATATCAACTCTCAATAGACGTTTGGGTGGGAGTAGGGGGTGATATGCTTCAGGATGGAGCCCCTGCACAGACCGCATTACTACCGTGCGGTGGACGAATACTATCCCAGGCGATGAATTGGGTAAAATGGGCCTGACCAGTGCGATCTATCTATCTCACACCTTGAGACTTCTGGTTGTGGGGCCATATGAAGGGTACTGTATTGTACACCCAACGACACAACACGAGAGAACATCTGTGGAATGCATTTGTGACTGCTGGAAATATGAACCGAGATATGCGACCCAACTTCCAACGAACACGACAGTCATTGTGCGGGAATGCTGTGTTATGAATGTAATGGTGGACACTTCAAACATCGTATGTTAACGTGCAATATTCCACTACCCAGGTAAAAAAAAACCTCTATGATCTAGCTGTAGTATCTGTCTTGCCTGTCTATTTCACTCTCTCGATAAAGAAGTTGTCCCAACAATATGTTGTTATAAGATATTTAGTTTATTTTTCAGTGTAGATTCCACTACACCTCTTTATTGTATACAATCTACAGATCATACTGTGTACTACGTTTGAAAGTACACCATATTGCTCAAACATCTATATCATTTATACAAGGTTGGATAATACGAATACAACATTTTAATAAAATTGATAAGAGCTTTACGTGATCTTGTGTTTTATTCACTATGCAGATATTTTGATTTACAATATTACATATTCATCCCAAGCTTGTTCACGCAATATTTTGTTTACAAGCTTTGAGTTGGGAGCATGGGTCAAACATGTTTGCTTACTATGTACAGTTTGTATTCAGGTTCAAGGAAGTTAGTCATTTACACACGCTTTCAAAAAAAAAAAAAAAAGTCTCTCGCGATTTCAAAAGTTTATTGCGCTGTACTTCTCCATATACGGGTGATTCGGACCCTAGGGGCCCCAAACTTTTATAAATACGATGGTTATTTATTTACAGATTTCGGGACCTTGCCTTATTACGTATGAATAACGGCAGTGTTGAACCTATTTTTTGGGGTGAACCTTTATCATAGAAGTGTGCCTGAAAATATTCACTGAGTTTGTAAATCAGTTCATTGCTGATGAATTAACTGATCGATATCTACAACAAGATGGTGCCACTTCAAATATCAGCATGAAATGAAGTGACTTTTTTTTGTGTAAGAACGGGTAATCTCAAAAACTCTTAGACCACCAAGATCTCCAGATTTAACTTCAACATTTGAAGGGTTGAGAGTAAAAGTGCCTGAATGCCGGAAGGGGTCACTTTTTAGCCTCATATCTGAGAAGACTCTATTTTACACTTTTAAAAATATGTATATACCTTTTTATGGTGATCAATAACTAGATAGATATTCTATTGACAACTGTTTGGTTACTCTATCAAGCGAATACCCTGTGTGTTTAAAGCCTATAAATAGTGTAATATATCTAGTCATGCTCTAGTTATTTTTGAGAAGACAACTTAAATAATTGACTTGGGTTGAAATATAACATAGCATGCATGTTACATGATTAATAAATGTGTCAAAATTGTAAAACTATTTATATTAAACATGTGGTTTCTCTATATTATTAATCTACTATGTTCAGTGGTGCTTGAACCCTTTAGATTAACACGTTAGATTAACAATACAATAATTATTCAACGTTGAGAGAGAGGTCAAGGCTTGAATACCTCTCAAATCATTTTATAATATGATTTTCAATATATTTTTTTTTCCATTCTCTATTAAAGTAATATGGATGTATTTTTATATGCTAAACTTCTCATCCAAAACCCTAATTTAATTTATATTCGATGCCCAACAAATATTTAACTAAGACATACATTTATTGTGTTAGCGCACCACTATAAATAATTCTTAAAACACCTCCTCAAAATAAAAAAGTAGTTCCAAAGTGATACATTTTACCATTTTAATTTTATCTTTGTCCAAAGAATTACTACCATAACAAACTAACAGTTTTTATTCAAAAAAAGATGTGTATAAAGAAGGTAACATTATGATGAACTGTACCTGCATTATGTGCGGAGAGAAAGTGGTAACTCATTTAAGAAAACTACTCTCAGTGTACCTGTCGAAGATAAGAACCAAGGCTCAGGAAAACTAAACGAGACTGAGGGATTTACTTTCATGCCCACCAGTGGAGGTCAAAACTGTAATTTACAAGCTGAGGAGTTTGTAAAGAGTAGGTTGATAGCAATTTAATACAAATTCACCACAAATAGGATATAAAACCATATTTGAAAAAAAAAGTTTTATTAACACCCACCAGGAACTTTTAGTATTTAAGCTCCAACTTTCAAGGACCAGAAACAGGCTCGCTGGTAATGAGCCAATTCAATATGTCTGCTGTGAGATGAATAGACCAAGTAAAAATCAGTTTGTAAATTAATGTAATTTAATATACGATGGAAAACAAGCACGGTGGTTAAGATTTAACGAAGAACGTTGATTCACGCCTTATTGTGAATCACTATGTTCATAATAAAACAAGAACAGTACGGGAAACTAGTAATATTACAAGCTCTAACCAATCACAAGATTCCAACACAATCTGCTATTTCTACTTTGTGAAAGTTAAAATAGTTTCAGTTTGGTCCGCCTAGAGTATGTCGATCTGTATTGAGTATTGTGGTGGCAACTAAACACTGTTTGAAGATGTTTGGTGCTGAGACTTCTTGCAAAAGAATAATACTCTTCATATATCAGGGTTTAAGACCATTACACTTGTTCTACCATATTATAATTTAGTGTAATTGCTAGTAAATATAGTTTGGCATAGCAATGTTCCATAGGAAGAAGGTTTAGAATTTATGGTTTCACAATCTCCCACCACTAAAATGCGGGTATATTTCCTCTAAATTATACCTACATACATCCTATTATAACTATCATATCTAGAATACATATAGCTGCCGACAGGTATTAAGACACGGGAAAAAATAAAATATGGTTGATCTGATGGAATTTTGACCTAGCTCATGGTTGTAAGAACAGGTATGTGTTACAGAATAAAAAAATACGAGCACCACAAGAACATAAAGCTCTAAATACACACTCCGTATCCGTCAGGTGCGTGGTACTCCGTAAGAGATCGACTCCAAACTACAAATTTCACTGTCTAGAGTCCTTATACTTAATTCCTTAGTCCTTATCACTCCGTAGAAGTTGACTCAACTTTAACATTCTAGGGACTACTAATCACAGCAAAGTAAGCGTGCGCGTGCATCGAAATGAAAACATCAATGGCACAAGTATATCAATTACACTAACCAGCTCATGATTTAAATATATTATCTGTGACCGCACTTAACCTATCTTTCAAATGAAGCCTATCCTGGACGTTTTATCAAAATATGTCGTGTCGTAACTTGTGTTAATAATTGTTCAGCTGGGATATCGTATGCTTGCTTATAGCTATAGAGAATTTTCTTTTGAAAAGTTCAACTGGGGGTTATTTCCAACTTTCCCATTGGTTGTCATGGTCACGTGATTACTGATACGGATACAGACTGTGTAGATGAGATTTCTATTTCTAAGGATTCAAGAACTATAAGGATGCGGAGATTACGGGCTCTATAGATGGGGCTTAAAACGTTGTAGGTGGCACTTAAAATGAACGTATTGATGCTCTTGACCAATCAAGAAAAACTGAGGATAGTTATTAAGTACAGGCCCATGCACTGCACACGCTATGATTGAAAGTGTCATTTCAAACCAGTGGGATCCGAACTTTCTTCATTCAGAATAATTCAGAAAACATAGCGAGCTACAAGCAACATAAAAAAGTAGACCTAATGATATTGGTAGTAATTAATTAGTGACCAGAAATATTAATTTTTTTAAATACTTTAAACACCAATATAAATACATTTAATATAACTATTAATACTATACCAATATAGTAATATCTCCGGTCCTTATTTTGTGTTACAAGTTGTTCGATGATTCAGATTGGAGCTATGCTTATTTTTATGATTTATTTTAAAACTTGTAAATGTTGGCTAGTCAGATGGTAACAGGTCATGGACCTCGGGTCGAGCCACAATTATAAATTTCAAAGCTATTTGAATCAGTACACATAGATGAATTATGATATATAAAAAAATATAATGAAGCAAATTAAATACATTTTAATAAATCTAATTAAATGAGTAAAATAAAACCGTGTAAAAATATTTTAATCACGTAAATGGTAACGTATATTATTCAATAACAATTTATGAAAGGATAAAAGTATCCAATGAATATCTAAAACACAAAAAATGAGAAATATTTAGTCACAAGTAATTAATAATGGAGTTTGACATTTTTAATTTTGTTGTAATATTATTTAATGATAAATATTATGTTTGTCATGAAACATATTTATATTATATCGGAGAGGAAATTCATATAAAATCATTCAAATGCCTCTGTTATTTTGAAAGCTACGAGAGAATATGTCTCAAATTTCAAACATATTCTTCATTAGTAGAGGGAATAAGATTAGCTATCAACACCACTGGCAAGGTCGTTATTTCAATACTTCCAATGTTATTGTTTAATCAAATGGCTTGAGATAAATGTTTTTAAGATATAGTTTTGCAGAGTAATTTGAGGCTATTCCTAATGCCAATAATACAATCTAATCCTCAATCTTTAGATATCTCAAGTTGGTATTCAGTGCAAACTAAAATTAAGAGTGATACTTTCTGTTCAAACTTTATCAGTGGGTGAGTAGGCTAAGGCGTCAACATCGTCTTATCTTGTTTGATGGGAACGTGTAGGTCAGGATTTTAATTTCAGGTTGATTTATTGAGGGTGGTTTTTAATTACTAGTTTTCCATTCACCTTCCATGAATACACAAATAACTTACATTTCCTATAATTCTACTTTCTTCATCCCCATCCCATGTGAGAGCAGTCCTCAAGGGTTGTAAGAAATGTTTAACTTATAATTCGCTAACTATTTACTACCTGCCTGAGATAGTCACAGATCACACTAATGGTGTGAGTATGGCAAAGATATAATTTAAGGAAGGTGTTCCCACATTTTCGTGGAGGGATGGTGTTAACCAATTTATGAAAGAATTTGCTCAACCATTTAGGAAAAAAAAACAACCTTAGTTCCCTGGTATTAAATTCATCACCTTGCCGTATCTAAAAAGTTGGAAAACATCAGTCTGACATCTATGTCCGCATGTCAATCTGTCCAGTAGTATATACCATCAATAATTCATCTTCAATAAATGGTTCATTTCAGCTTACACAACTGAAACAGTGAGCTCGCCCGTAAATAACTTTCCGAGTGATCAATATTGACAGGATTTATATTAATTTATATTTATATTTTGATTTTACTTATTTAGAATCACAAGCACTGTTCAAAATTAGTGTTGCCCAGTAAAATCAATACAATCTTAAGGTTTCCTATTTTATCTTTATAATAATAATAATTATTATTAATAATATTATTATTACTATCTGTTCTGTCTTATGACAGGTCCATTCTTTTTATCAGTGAAGTTAGACCGCCAATGCGCCTTGTCCTTTGCCTCCTACTTCACTTCCCAGAATTTGTTTCTTTCTTTCGAGTCATCCAATATTTGAATCCTCCTTCTTCCTAAGCTCCTTTTTACCTCAATCTTTTCTTCTATGATGTCGTGCAGAAGACAGTTCCTCCTAAGGATGTTTTCTTTGAGCCAAAGAATCACATAAAAAATAGATCTCTTCTCAGCCACTCTTCTTGAAACTTCTTCATTTGTTACCCTGTCTGCCCACCTGATCTTCTCAGCAACTTTTCTTGAGACTTCTTCATTCGTTACCCTGTCTGCCCACCTGATCTTATCAGCCACTCTACTTGAGATTTCTTCATTTGTTACCCTGTCTGCTCACATGATCTTCTCAAACACTCTTCTTGAGACTTCTTCATTTCTTACCCTGTCTGCCCACCTGATCTTCTCAAGTCTTTGTGGAGTAGCCAAGTTTTGGAGTTTTATGACACATTTACAAATAACCATTTTGACACTATTATTAAAGAGCTGTTTTACCCACTCAAAAATAAAACGTGTTGGAAATCAATTATTTCTAGTTTGCGTCACAAATCATCATGGGTAAACTTATATCGCTGCTAGCCTGAGAATTGCTGCGTCATCCAACAGAATTTGCTCTGTATTATCGATGAAAGTTTGAAACAAGCTTATAGAAAACCATTGTCTCACTAGACTCATAACAAGAAATCTTGACAAACCAAGCTGGTGCAATGGGATATGGTTATCCCTCTCTCTCTCTGTGAATGATGGCTCATTTCACTAACAATTACTCTACTCATGTCTGACATACATTCAATGTAATCTATGAACATAGCTAATGGGAAGTAATACTTGTAAAAGAAAAATCAATTATATTCGATCTAATTTTGTGCTCATATCCTGTCAGTTGATACTTTTATAATTTGATTATTTAATAAACATAGCAGTGATTTTTATATTGTCTTCAATTTATTTCAAAATAGTAAAGACATAAAAACATTTCGACCCAATTAATTAAGTTCAATAATCTTGTCAATAAATAATGCATAATGATCCACCAAAAAATTATGTGAATCCCTTACTGTGCTCCTTGAAATAATACTTCATCTCCTAGGAAATGTTAATTAGTTTCAAAAACAATAAATATAATTATTGGAATACATTTAAATACCTACTCAGTATACTCACAAAACAAAGCAAGTTTGATAAGGTAGAATTCAAGAAAGTTATTGATGAAGCATATACCTAGATTACTTATGAAATCATAAACTTAATAAAATTTATATTCCACTTACTCTCTAAGCAAAAATCTCTCAGTTCACAAACCGGACCCGTAGTATACTGGTCAGTGATCCTAGCTACCAACCTAGGAGTCTCCGGTTCGACTGTCGACAGGCACCATGGCTAACTTTTCTTAAAGCGGAACTATTACAACTGTCACAAAGGGTCGGCTAGCTAGGCTTAAGTTAAGTAAATGTTCCAAACCCTCTTATTCATCATCATCTTCACCTTATCTTATCGGAACATTGAAAGAGTTTTCACAGAAATAATACAATGATCCCCTGGGAAACCACATATAAATACCGGCTAATATTTCCACAAACAGGGCTTAGATGAATCTAGCCCAGACATGCATATAATATATAAATATATTATTATACAGTATGAAACTATCCTTACCTAAAACACCACCTGCAATTGAACAACATTCTCTTACGTCTATCACTAGACGAGTAATATAGGGTAGGAAGTCTGACAATAGTAGAGTACATAAAGCTTTAAAAACGCATTTATTAACAGTCAAATTATTTGAATGTATTTACTCTATTGGATTCTTGCTTCCGGCTATTGTTTTAATTACAAATGCAAAATCATAATTTAATATCGAGCCTCAGAGAAAACAGCATATTTTGATGAATATATCAGTGAATTGAGAGAATAGCTACCATAACAAAACATATAATTTTGTTGTTATAATCGTCAATATAACAACAGTTGTGTTACGGGTAATAAAGTAAATAATGTTGTTAAAGGTAATGCGGTATAATTTTAGGTTTGAATTATCCATGAATGCTGTTTAATTTTCTTCAAAAAACCTTTTTTTTATATAGCAGATTGAAACAATGATTTAACACGTATAGTGGCCAATAACTTGGTATTCATTTAAATACATTTGAAAAATAACACTTGTACTTGGGAATAAAACGAGATAATTTAGTTTTAATGAGCAAATGCTCTTCCACTGGTCTATCCAGGTCTTATCTCTTTCTTAAGGTAATTCTTTACCAAAGTTTAAGATGACGTCTGTAATGGACGTGTGGGATTGTCACGTATTTTTAGTTATCATAAACACAGCCACCAAGATGTCTACCCAATACATAATTATTTAGAATGGATTATGTTTCTTCAGATTTATCTATTACCTCCATTACAGTTTCCGGTCTTTGGTCAGTTTTTTATTCAAGCCATATATTCTCCACTACCAGCTAGCTAGATCTATAGTAGCTTCATATGCTGTATAATCTAACTTAAGACTTGGACAGGCACAACATCCAGTCCCTAACCGTTAATTTATCACTGTAAATGCACATTTCACAAATGATAAATTTTTCGGGCATACTGGGAATTGAACCCGGTATACTTAGCTAAGTAGACAGGCGAGCCACTGACTGAGCTAGGCCGTTATATTTCACAATTAACTAGAATACAATAATTTGAAGAGTTTTATATAGCACTGCGTTCTACTACCCGTTCTGGATGTTTCATTAAAACTGAATATATTGGAGATATAGCTCACGATGCATTAATATTTGAACTAACCAACCACGGATATTCAAAATGACAATATCATTAATAAAACAAAACATCTTCCAGCTCCCTCTCCAAGCCGTAAACAAACCTTCCCTGACAATTTGTCCCCTTGGGAGAAAAACTGGCAACCATGCACTCAGAACATATTCTCAACTGATATATCCTGGGTGAGATTCATGTTGTATCTCTTTGGCTTCATCATTCTACTAACAGTAGACGTTATGTAAAAATAAATTATTTTATATGCAAAACACTGAAAAAAAATCAATTTTAGGCACTTGGATTAAGCTTTAAGCTCATTTGGTTTGGTCTTCAGTGGCCCGGATTTAGGGTTAAGTCCCAGCTGGGCGGGAAAAGTGATTTTTCTTAACATATTTCCCACTTTTCTTCAGCTTCAATAGGAGTACATTCCCTTTAAATATCACACCTTACTCATTCCGATGCCACTAGAGTAATTAAATATTACACCTAACTCATTCCAATACCCCTAGAGTAATTAAATATTACACCTAACTCATTCCAATACCCCTAGAGTAATTAAATATTACACCTAACTCATTCCGATACCACTAGAGTAATTAAATATTACACCTAACTCATTCCAATACCACTAGAGTAATTAAATATTACACCTTACTCATTCCAATACCACTAGAGTAATTAAATATTACACCTAACTCATTCCAATACCCCTAGAGTAATTAAATATTACACCTAACTCATTCCAATACCCCATTCCAATACCCCTAGAGTAATTAAATATTACACCTAACTCATTCCGATACCACTAGAGTAATTAAATATTACACCTAACTCATTCCGATACTACTAGAGTAATTAAATATTACACCTAACTCATTCCGATATCACTAGAGTAATTAAATGTCATTACGGGTAGTAAAACACGTAGAAAAAACTACATTTGGTTTAATTTTTAATTTAATTCTCATTTATTGTTAAAATAGGTTTATACAGAATTAGATGATACTTTTCACGAAATTTTCAATTTTAGTAAAAATTTAAAGACGTAATTTCTAAATCCCAAAGTTATGAAAATAAAATTATATCTGGAGAATATTTTATTGTCATACTATGTTGTCTATATCGGTGGGCCTGCGGACTAATACGTCAGACTTATGTAGACTTGTTTACCGGTGAAGAGAAGGTCAGGCTTCAAATCTAGGCTGGGAAACTGATTGTTAATTCTCCTATATGGTCTTCCACTTTCTCTTTTTACACGCAAGTGCTGTTGCATTTCTTTTAAATCATACCTTCCTCCTTTAGAACTTAATATTATAATAAAGTTTGACAGGCTAGGTTTTAAATAATGTTCAACTTTTTATGTTATATTAAAAGTCAAGCTATTATAGTTATATACGATTTTAGCTGCATCTAAATATCATATTCTTTGAATTGAAAAATGACCCTTATACATGAGAATCAAACCTGGTACCTTTGGCTTACTCCGCCAATATTTTGTTTGTGAGCTATTCATTTCTATCGATTAATCAAACTTTATTCTAAAACCAAAATACTTAGGGACCTTTTTTTAAGTAATTTTATTGCTATTTGAGAGTATAACTACATTTATTGAAGGCTAAATGATATAAGATAGTTAAATCACAACAAATTTTAATAAATATATTTTGGTGTTTTTTAGCAACTTGTTTTAGAACAAATATTTTTTAATAAATAGAGAATATTATTTTGGTTTCCTAACAAAATTAAGTTTAAAAACCATTCAAAAATCTATTTTACAACCTTACTTCACTAATGGGGTTTGAAATAGGATATTTCAGACTTTAGAGGAAATAAACAATCAATTTCCCGGAAGGATATTGAGACGTGAAGCAAACAAAAAAAACTTTAAAATCTCTAATTATGTCAGTAGTATATTCTTCCTCTAGATTTGAGTCAGTCTAGATTGACAGTTATATTATAAGTGGACGAAAACATAGAGCAGCTCCCATTTCGACCAGAAGATTGAGCCATTATGACTTTCCACCGAGAGCTACTTGTCCGCCACACGAAAACCAACCAAGTTCTCATCTGATGATGGGAAATAAAGCTGATTTACACGGCGAAACATTACCTTCCACACCGTCATACGTTAACATCTATTCAAATAGGAATGAGATTTAATAATAAAACAACCCAGAGAGTGATATGATTCCAGACCATGAGTGAGAGGGAAAATGTTCCGTTATTATTACAATCATTTCCCTGACTAAGCTTTTAAAGTGATATATTATACACAGCAGTGTAATTTTAATCACGATGTTACTCGCTGGGTTGTGTAATGGAGCTCTCCGCTACAATATTGTATCTTGTTACAGAGAGGGAGAAATCTGTCAAAAAATGTACAACTGTGTTTCAAATATAATTTAACAGTTTCATTCGTAAGAGATAGTTTACATCAGTGGGAACAGCTAAAATAAAGTCATCTATTAGATGGGTTAAAATGGCTCTGAATTTTTTTTAACGCCGCGTCTTACCACCCGTACGGGTTATACTCTCATGTATTAGTTACGATAGTGGGGTTTAGAGATTAGGAAGGTTATATTTAGAGAAAATGTAACCTTATTTGCATTTAGGGAGATGGAAAACTGTTTTTGAAAATCTACCCTCAATATACCTGACCGAGATTCGAGGCTCTATATCTCCATCATTGGTAGTCAAGTACACTGTAAGAGTAGTGCCTTAGACCATGCGTCCACGAAAGCGGGTAGTTCTTTTTAATAAATTATAAGCAAAATTGAGAATTTAAGATTAAATATGTATATAAAACTTTATTTTTATTTATGATAACGTTAAATATAAATGTATGGCAGTGGTGTGTGTAGTGAAAATATTGTTACCAATATGATATTATTATAGATATTGTGAAAATATCCGTTTATTAATAGATTTTATTGTTTTTTAATCTTAACTGTGTTAATGAATCACAAAACTTGATTACAGGTACAATTTTTAATTGAATAAAAATGTCAGTTTCATCTTCTCTGATTTTTCAATGACGGGGAGTACAGGATTTTGAATCCTGACTGGATGAAATAAAGAGTTTCTTTTATAAATGGACTCCCACCCTTCTTCCTCGTAAATTTAAATTCACTTAATTTAAATTCTACTTTCCTTGTCCGTGCACCATTGATGCAATCATACGGGTAGTCCGGACAGTTGGGGAGGACTGTAGAGCGGGGTAGTATCTACAGACCCCTACACAGAGCACGCATACACACTTCTTTCAACTAAGACCTAAGAAGATATGTTTTACTTTCCTGTTCCAAAACTCACATACACACACATACACACACACATACACACACACATACACACACACACATTAGCTCTGCCTGCCACCCATTGATAGGGGGAAACCTCTCACCCAGAGTCCCTCGACACGAGTAACGTGTAACCAGGTACCTTATCGTCTACTTTCTTGACAAATCAAAAAGGTTTGGGACAGTTTTTTTTTCTTCTCTATTATTTATAAAAGTCACTGAGATGTGTGATAATCTTGTATGGTCCTTAGGAATATTAGATAGAGATTATATATATATATATACATATAAAGAGGATCTTAGGTAAAGAGGATCTCAGGAAGAAGGAGGATTCAAATATTGGATGACTCGAAAGAAAGAAACAAATTCTGGGAATTGAAGTAGGAGGCGGTCTAAGTTCACTGATAAAAAGAATGGACCTGTCATAAGACAGAACAGATAGTAATAATAATAATAATAATAGTAATAATAATAAATATCAAATAGGAAACCTTAAAATTGTTTCGATTTTACTGGGCAACCCTTAGATAGATACATACACACACATACACACACATACACACACACACATACACATATATATATATCTATATATATCCCATAAAAAAACAAAAGTTTTCCATGATTGTTATTGTGGTAAAATATTTTCCGAAGAGAATTTCAAGTCTCGTAGATTACGATGAGCAGGACATGAAGCGCGAATGAAAAAATCTAGAATCATGTTCAGTTTATTGACTGGCAAACTAAAAGGTAAGAGACCATTGGGAGTAACTAGACACATATGGGAGAATAACGATAGAGTATGCTTGAAAGAGATAGGGTGTAATGAGGTGGACTGGATACAAGTGGCTCAAGATAGGGATAGGTGGCGTACTTTAGTAAGTGCGGAAATGAATTTCGGTTCCTACCTAATGTCAAGAAGTATGTAAGTAATTATAAAATATACCATTTTTTAGGTTTTCATAATTTATTATTTAACTACCTTCAATAAATATGATAAATTTAATTTTATAAAAGTAATAAAAGTTAAAGAAGTTACTAAACAATATTTAGATTAATATTTATTAAATGGTAAGACAAAAATCAACAAACTTTCTAATAAAGTAGTTTAGAATAAAAATCACATATAGACCTATTAGTGTGATTATTATTATGTGATATGTCTCATGACAGATCCGTTTCTTTTGTCAGTGAACTTAGACCGCCAATATGCCCTGTACTCTGCCGTCTCCTTTAGCTCCTATCTAGCTAGTGTATGGAAAAATATTGATCTAAATATTATATCCTTGAACTAAAAATAGTATGTTTTACCATTTTTTCCGTCTCTTTGTAACTGCGGCTACAGCAGAATATTTTTTATAAATTACATTTAAAATTAATATTCAGATATTTAATGGTCATTAATACCTTGAAGCAAAATCGTTATCTTGATTTTAGCTTTGAAATTAAGGATGGTCTACAAATTATATATTTTTAAAGTTGGATCTTCTTTGCCAATTAATATTATGATTAAGTTCAAAATGGATATATTAATTTAGTGATTTATATTAGTAATAGCACTGTTTACTTATTTTCAGAGAAAAATTGATCTTAGGGTGGTTAATTGACGAATGATTTTTGAATATTTGAAATAAAAGAATTCTATTTATTACAATTTTGTTTAAAATTTATATTCGTTATGTAACGATAAATGTGTAAGGAGATGTGTTTGTGCTCATAAAATATTACAGTTAATAACAAACATATTTGACTCCTTTTCTCAGGATCACTAAATAATTTCATTCAAAGAAATGTTCTTTGTTCTCTGATAACATTTAAATGGACTAAAAACAATCTGTTATTTGAAATATTGACCAAACTAGTGTTACGATGTTACAATATAATCTTGTAGGTAAATATTAAAATAATAGCAACTAGTTATTAATTTCCTAATGTATTTAAAATAAATAGTAAAATTAAAAAAAACACCATACCTTATACAAGTTTTTAGACTTATATATGTAGTGTACATATATTTCCAAAGTAGGAGGGGAGGGATTGAACTCCCCCACCCTCCCCCCAACTACCACATTTCTGGTATAGTGCCAATTCAGTTAGTGAGATGAATAAGTCAGGTTTTGTACCGAAAGGTTTTCGATATTATCTATTTTAAGAGCTTATGATGATAGTTCAGAAGAAAACGTTTCTCCAGTCGCAGGCTTGACCATAAAGTTTTACGTTACTAAAACAGTTTTACTTTCTTATGTTCTAAGGGCAGTATTGCCAGCCAACTGAACTAAAGAGGAGTAATAAGAGATTTTTTCCTCTAAATGCACCAACGTTTTCCTGAAAATTACATTGAAAACCTCAAATGGAGCATATAGCATGATTGAGTAACAAATCACAGACTTAGGTCTAGATTACTCATGAGGTCAACCACGACAAATATGTATATGTAGGCATTATATAATGAGGGGTTAGCCTCATTTTTATTTTTGAATTTAGGAAAGCCTTAAAGACTATAACACTTCAATCCAGCAGAGATAGATAATTATCTCTTAAGGCTCTCCAAATGTGAATATGTGCACATTTTACAAGTGGTTGCGGTCATTGATCAACCAGGTATGAACTCGCTGCCCACAGTAACTAGCATCGGGAATGTTAAACCAAATCAAGCAATTCGTAACTATGCCAAACGCGTCCCTACCAAATTATCAACTATGTCATTTCAAAGCAGTGTTTGGGTTCCATTGTTATACGCCTACCCCTTTCCTTCTCTAAGCCCTATCGACCTCTCTCTCTCTCTCTCTCTCTCTCTCTCTCTCTCTCACAAACACACACACACACGATGTAAACCAAATCGCGGAGAAATCCGACCAGCTCTGTTCCCAACATAATTACATTCGTCCGAGACAATGACCTAGTTTGTTTGGTTTGGAAGGGATTGCTCTATTGTTGTGCTTTTTGCATCTGTCAGGCCACACAGGGGCAGGAGAGAATTGTTAGTTGGAGGAGGAGGGGATAGAGAACACGCATAGAAGGGCTTGGAGGATTAACTTTCTATCTCTAAAACACTTTGAAAACCAGAAGGTAAACCTAATTCATCAACATGGCTAGGCCTACTACACCTTCCGTTGAACGTCAATATACACCTAGATGTCTCCAGACTAGAGACTACAACCGACAGTTTTTAATTACTAGCTCTCTCAACCAGGATTGCTAGTTTTTCCAACCCGAGTGAATGTTTCTATGACTACCACCCCTCCTTTTTCTATTTTTCTTCCCTTCCTGACAAAAAGTTACTTTTAAGTAAAGGATTGATGGTCCTAAAAATGGACTAGTGCTTTCTAAAAGTGAGGATGGAATAATTTTTAAATACCACCCAAATGTAGGCTATGTGATCCTTTGCTAGCATAGGTGGGTAGTATATTAAGGTAGCTAATACGAATGTACATAGAACGCTTATAAAATTGTCCACTATTGGTAAAAGAATGAGAAACACTGCTCTAGATTATAACACTCAGCTGCCTACCTTTGATAATGAAGCGCTTTTTTTTATATAGGTCTCACCAGTGTCTACAAGGTCTGAGTCGTCAGTATCACGAAAGACTGGACTCGTACTAGAGCAACACCCAGGGGCAGATCCAGATCACTTTCATGCGGGGGTTAATGGTCATAATTATAGATAACATAGTTATTTACAATGTAAGAATTCTGTTTAGAGCCATTTGATAGTTTCTCATTCATATTTGATCTTAAGTATGTTTTAAACCGTGGTCATCCTCTCCTATTTTTTTTAAATCAGATAGTTTTTATGAACTAGTTGAAGTTGCCCTCCTTTAGCAATTTTTCTAAAAATGGTTCACTATAGATGCTATGAGTAGTTATTGACTTGATTTTTTTTAATAATAGATTCTTTTATAGGCCATACCTATACATTTTTAAAATTTGGATGATCTTGGAAGCTATTTAGAGTAATCCTCACCTTAACTTTTTACGATAGTTCTATACCTCTAGAAGATAATCTTTGAAGTGGTCTTCCACTGATAAAATTTTGAAAATTGAATTCTTTCATAAAGTTCAGAATTTGGAATTGTCCTCCCCAAGACATTTTTGAAATTTGGATTCCTTGGAAGCTATTTTGAGCTTTCCTCTCCTGACTTTTTCTGCCAGTTATATGCCTTCTAGTCTAGTAGTTATTTGGAGCTGTCTTCTCTGGCAATGTTTTTTACAATATAATGCATCTAGTAGTCATTTGGAGTTTAATTTAAGGCCATGTTTCAGCTTCATATTCGATACTATCAGAGGATATAAAATATATCTGGGGGGGATTTATTCCAGGGAGTGGCAAATTATTTCTGGGGGTTCAGAGTCCCCCACAGTTCCGCCGCTCCTGCTGTCCACACATGCTCTATATTCAGTATTCGTGGATGAACTGCTCTCAGGCAGTTATTAGTCTTCTTTAATATGTGCTAAGGTTTGAGCTATTAACAAATAATTATATATTCTATTTAATCCAGGTCTTTGAAAATTAATTTGATTCTTATGCTCTTTGGTGGACAAAGATGATTCTCTTTTCTCAATTTTTCTGTACCTATATTCCTAATTTATAATGCCATAAAGTAAGTAACAGTGTATTTTATTTAATTTATTACCTTTGGTGTAATGTCTCTACAACAATGCATGGACCTATCATTTCGTTTCACAAACCTCACGAGTTTTAAGTAAATATCTATTTTAGGATAAAAGCTAGAGAAAGTCCGTGTGGTGCACTGTAGTATTTATTTTTTATCACAAAAAATATAAAATGGCCTTTATTTCTATGTCAGTTTGTTTGTGGACCTATATTTTCTAAGACATTATTATTATTATTATTATTATTATTATTAATATTAATATTACTGAAGTTTACTGACGTATCGATACAAGTAGATGTCATGTAACGTCATTAATATTCTTTTACTCATGTTAATGTGTACAACAAGATTAATAATTTCTGAATTTTTTTTTAACAACCTGTATATACATGTGTGTATGTGTGTAGTTTCTTTTAAAATAATGAGGTCTAAAACTGGCCATAGGCTGGAAACACTAATGGATATGAAATAAAATTAAATAACAAACACGTGATATGGTTACAACTCTAGTACGGTAATTGCGGCTTTAACCGCAAACACTGCTCACTCTAAGAGTGCTGCGGCACGAGCTTCCACCCCCTAATCTCACAAACAAACTCAAATTACGCAAGTGCGAAGACTGCGATCCCAGCCGCAGTCGCAGGTAACTGTTGAAACCTGGACAATGCATTATAAACGGGCTAAGAATGCAGTATGAAATCAAATCACCCCTCAAACCAGGAAATGCTTGTAACAATATCGTGTACTGCTAATATGACAATGTTACTACCCACCCCTAAACAAGCTAGTATTCATAGACATCCTGCAATAGAAATACTACCCCAAAGTAATCTTGTACTCAAAGTTATCCAGCATTATTAACATCACGATCTTACAATGTCGAATATAGGTGTTCTACTCACGCATATGTCTGCCGGAGTAGATCTGCTTGCAAGTCCAGTCTCATCACCATGAACGCTAGATTGAAGAGAAGTCCAAAAACGCTACAAATTGTGCAGAACCCTGATGTTCCAATAGAGTGAGCTTGCAATGCTCTCATTGGCCCGTGCTGTACTAAGACAAGACCACTCATGTTCCGGGACACCAGGCTGGTCTACGTGAACTAACAAGCATAGCTCTACCTCTGCGCGTCACGCGTCTTGGAGTTGATATTATGGAAATGAGTCGAATGCAACGGTTGAATATCAAGACAAATAGAACCTGGTTTACGTGATAATAACAAGCATCCTTCTAACCTGATGCTAGAGAATGACGTAATAACAAAGGACAACTTCCACCTTCTTTCTTTGCAACTGGACCTATATAACGAGGGCACAGAGACTAGAAAACGACTATTTTCCAACAACCACTTCCACGAGAAGTCCTCTTCAGGACCAGAACATATCTAGCCAGGATGGCTGATAATAATATCTTTGTTTGGATCTAAAACTTCATATTGCTGTGATGGATTTTGATTTTCTTAAAACTTTGGTTTAGTTTGTTATGGAAATCTGTCATTGTATGCATTGGTAATGTTTTGCAAAAAACTTTACATTTAGAAGTAAATTTTGCTATGGAGCACTTAATGTTTCCTGTCACCACATGGGCACTAGAATCGTTTTATTTTCTTGATTTAAATAGATAGCCACATTTATTGGTTCTTTTTATGTTTTCAATATTCAGGTAAAATATTAAATGTTTTGCTTTTGTGGTTATCATTAATAATTTAAACTCTTTAAACTAACGTTTCTTTTATTGGTTTTTTGTAGAGTTCTTTTCTTTGATGTCAATATTAAAGTAGCTTATTTTTCATTACTATAGTTTTACTTTAATATTCGCAGATTCATTTAGGCAAAATTTATATTTTCTAACGTAGCTTTGTTTGTCTATTTAGAAATTTAAATGTGGGAATCTTACTTAATTCTTAAAAAAGTGACAAGGTTAAATGGTTCCACGAAGGTTTGAGTTTAGTCGGGAAGTCAAACCTTTGTGCTTTACGTAAATATCTAGTGCGATCACTATTCAATATTTTTTAAATTAAAAGTCATTTCAAAATAATATTGGGACAGACAATCACTTAGAAATATTATTAAAAATACATAATAAATCGCCTACAAACATAATGAAGTATCGTATACACATTAATGACCAGAAAATTAACCGGCCCCATGGAGTAGGGGTCAGTGTACCTATCTACAAGCCAAGGGGTTCCGGGCTCGATTTCCGGCTGGTACCTTGGTTATCTTTCACTCAAGGGGAATAATCCCAACAGTCATCAGGATTTGTTAGATTGGGTTAAGACTCACCCCGGCTCCACCACTCCGTTATAACTATCATCACATCATCTCATTGCGGGTACGACGTGTACCCTGTGGTGTACCCTGGGTAACGTTCTGTCCCACCAGAGCGGCTAATAGTCTACATAAGGTGACCGAAACGTTATGTGAATGTCCCTCCCGACCATGTGTGCCGTACGATATAAGAACAACATAATTTTTTTAAATGTGGTTTAAGTTCAGTTTAATCTCTACATTTTAATACTATACTTCTTAAACAGGTCATTTTTAATATTAAAAGTTCAAAAATAATAGTCAGAGGAAATAAAATTAGATTAACTAAACCACTATTTTGCTGATAGGTGCAAGTTGGTAGAGGGGCTAGGCCTAATCTTGTGACGTCATGCAGTCCAAGTAGGTCTTCTCTCTAGTGATGTTAGAGGTATCGAGGTTTCTGGCGAGTTGTAAATGATCATACACGTGCGATTTATCACTGTTTGGGACCTTTATCCTCGTAGTTTCTGGCACACGCTAAAAAATCTTCTTCATCCTTACACTTCAGATTAATACAATATTGTCCTTGTGATGAACATAATTTTTCAACAAACTTTTTTACTTTGTTTAAGGATACGTGCTTGGTTGTTAATAGCGTAAAGATTTGTTTTTTCTTTAAGATCTATAAGTGATTTAAGTACCTGATTAAAGAGTTGAAATATATACATTTTACTTTACAATTTTTAATATGAAACGTATAGGTTAATTTTTTTAAATACATTTTTCAAAATCATAGATCAAGATGTCATGATATTTAAAATTATTCTTAAGATATAAATTAACCAAATCATCAACAAGCCATACATTTTGTAGATTTTAGTTTAAAGGTAGCACCACAATATTAAATTTTATTTAAAATTAAATCGTAAACAATTTAAGTTTAAAGTATTGTGAAAAATTAAACATACCGAGTAAAGTTATGAATAGCAAACTGCTTTTACTACTTTTAACATAGAGAAAGCCAAATACATATTCAATAAAATTGCTTATTAATGAAGGAAATGATTTCAAGTTGTTTGTTAAACACTGAGCTATACCAGGTAGTGAACATTTTGTGTGAACATTTTGTATGAAGTGTAATCATAAGTTGACCTCTGAGATCTTGGGGTAAAGTTCTGGCCTCAGGACCCGATGTTCATGGGTACACATCCAGCTGGAGTCGGTGGAATTTTCTTGAGCGATAACATTCCATAACACAGCTTCTTTCATAGAGGAAGTAAGGTCATCGGTCCCATGTTGATAGTGACGTGTGAAAGGACCCTAGAAAGTATGTGAAAATACCTTCCCGGCTAAATTGCTAAGCCCTTTCGTGTTCGCTCATAAAAATTCAGTGGTCAAGATAACAGGGAACGACCACACGTTCTGACCTCCCCAAGTACATGGGATTTTTACCAAATGGTGCAAGCAGCACAAACCAGCCAAATGGCTGAGTGCATGCCCGGCTCTGGATGAAAAGAAAACACATCGACCACCCTTCGGGTTGTTAACTTCAGAAGGAATTTAACTTAATTTAATTTACATTAATACTAAGAGAGGTTTTATTATTATTAATTAATACAATCCAATACCATACAATACAAATTATAGACTATTACAATTTACATATTAATTTCAAGTTTAGAGATATTCATTATTATTAATATTAAGAGGCATTACAGAAAATCTGGTTAGTGCGCCTCTTAATGTTTATAGAGCATATAGAGCTGAAGGCATAAAATTGTTGATAAACAAGGTAAAAATATATAAATCACATTACTAATGATAGGCTGTTTCATAAAATAAACTGTTTACTACATAAATAAGGTGTTAATCTGACACAATGGATATTTTTAAATGAAGAATATTGTAAAACCTAGACTAAAGTATACTTTAATAACTAGATGATAGTATCAAACAAATTGTATAGTCTAGTATTACAAAATCATAGTGATCTTCTTCTGTTGTTATTTCTATTAATACTGTTAAGACAATTAGTATTATTAATACTATCAGTACCGATAATTATACTAATAGCTCACTTCTGGATCGTCAAGAATAATATAATATAATGCTGATTTAAATTTGAATTTTGATAAATAGCTAATATTTTGGTCCAACGAGTTCCAAGTCTTTGCACCATTCCAATGAAAGCTTGATTTCATAAGACAACTAGTTTTAGCTTTTGGAACTATTATTTTCTTTGTGGTCTTATTGCTGGTCGATAAGCTTTGATTAACATATTTAAAATCTAAGCAAGTAAGAAGGTGAGGGTGGACAAGTGTGAAATACAAATGTCTTATTATTGATACGGGGAAAATATGTCTTAACCTAGAGATAACATAAATATATTTAGAGAGAGTCTTGCTTAGAAACCTGATGTGTGAGACCTATTTTAGGTTATCGTCTAACTCTAAAGTCATACCCAGGTATTTGATGTAACTTACCTGAGTTATTTTTTCTTAATTTATTTTCTATCAATATTTTCATTTCTATGTTGTTTAGAATTGATGAAGAATTTCATATATTTAATTTTTGTGACATTCAAAGATAATCTGTTCACTCTAAGCCATGTTGATAAGCCCCCTAAATCACTCTGTAAATTTCTGTATACTGATGCATTATTTTTACCAAAATTAATTATAGCAGTGTCATCAGCAAGTAAATAGGTATAAAATTGTGTTATACAATTAGATAAATCATAAATATAAATATACAACTTATATAGAATTAAAATATATATATATATTTATTTATTTATCAGAAATAAAGTAGGTCTCAAAATAGAACCTTGGGGAACATCACATAATATCGGTCTCAGATCTGTTTATTTGAACATTTTATCCTCTATTTGATAAATAGTTTTGAAAAAATTGAAGTACAATACCTCTTATTTCATAATATTCCATTTTATAAAGAAGAGTGATATGATCTTTGGTATCAAACGCCTTACATAAATCACTGAAAATGACTATGGCTAAGTTACGATCATCTAATTTGTCAGATAGTTGATTTGTCATGTTAATTAACGTACTTTTTGTTGATTGACCTTTCCTGATTCCTGCTTGCTCTTTACATAATATGATTTTTTCCTACAAGAAATTTATCAAACCTTTTGTGGTCATAAAAGAGATTACATAATGAATCTGCTCATTATTTTATCACAACAGAATTTATTATCTTCTCCTTTAGATTTAACATTTTTTAGACTCTTTATATAAAGTAAAAATTTC
Source organism: Timema genevievae (assembly GCA_902155825.1). Lineage (NCBI taxonomy): Eukaryota > Metazoa > Arthropoda > Insecta > Phasmatodea > Timematidae > Timema > Timema genevievae. Next base: position 55,662 of record CABFWO010004887.1, read on the forward strand.
GCTTTCAGTTACAGGAGCCATAAACATTGATTTTGGGTTATGTCCTAGAAAACTAGATGTGTGGGGTCAGTTGGTTTTTGTTGTATAACTTTAGATAAATTAGAGCCAATATCACTAAAAACGTGTTAAATACATTTGATTTTTGTTTATCGTCATTGCATATCATGTTGCTATTTGTGTCAAATCTCATGTTTAGTACAAGTGGTTTTTTAGTGCAATATTGATAACGTTCCAGGTTCTCTTGATATTGTCTCAGTTTTTTGTTAAATTTAATTGAAAAAATGATGATTTTAAACTTTTAATAACAGAAGTAAGGACATTCTTGTATTTTTTATATATTTTCTTTAGTAAATTACCATCCCTATCCTTTTTGAATGTTCCAAATATTTTGTCTTTGATACGAATTGATCTTAATATTCCATTTGTAATCCAAGGTTTCTTATGAAATGAGTATTTATCATAGTTTTAGAGATTTTAATATTGTTTTCGTCTATTTTTTATTGTATTGCTCAGCAATTAACTTTAAAAAATTACTGTACTTTACATTCGGGTCTTTTAACGTATATAAAATATCCCAATTCACTGTGTTGATTGCTTCTACCGAGGATGTCTGGTGATAGATATTCTTGTCGTCAGCTAGTTGAGGGGCAAAGAATAATGATAATTCATTAAAAATTGAAAAAGTGTGGTAGTGATCAGATATGTAATGACTATTGCTCCTGAGGTAACATAATATGAGTTAATATTAGTCAAAATATGATCTATAGACGATTCAGTGTTAAATCTTTTGTCATGTCTGGTTGTAACACTAATTAAATTGACAAAACCAAACATTTTTACCGTATTATAATATTATAGCGAGTGTTTATCACTAGTGCTTTGAAGATTTATATTTATATATACCATGATTATTATTTCACACTTTTCACTATTCAGTTTATTTAGACAGGTATTTAAGGAGTCAAGATATGTGTCTACAGGTTTTGACGGATATCGATATAAAAGGCCAATGATTTTTTTTTTTTGCATTTTATTGGAACTGATATATTATTTGGTGT